>JASCZW010006976.1:0-77252 GCA_034211315.2 Aedes japonicus | reverse complement strand
TAACAATCATTGAACGTTGGTTTTCATTTCACGGCAATGTACAAAATAACTTCGAACCATAACGCTGCAAGTGGTTCGCCACGACTTTTCCGATTATTGCGCACCCATCCGACCAGTACCGGTGTTTCCCTAACCCGATACCCACATTATCTTCTTCCCCAGGACCGTGCCATGCGAGAATTGTTGCCATTGGAGCGCGTCACTGACGCAGCGGCTAAACCAGCTCCTACGGTCGGCCAGGACCGGAGAGGTTTGTCACCTGGCAGGAACGGCAGACGCCGTTCCCGAGGCGCGCAACACTGCTTCTCATCGTCCTGCCCGTCGCGGCATCGTCGAGTCGTCGGCTTCCTCGTCGCCCGCGCACCATCGCAAAACCACTGCCACCACCACCATCAACCGTCGTCGTCCGTTAACAATTATTACCACAGCAATGTCCATCTGTTTCTCTATGGCTCGTCGAAGCACCATCACAAATAGCGGCAACAGCGGTCCTCCGTGGGATATTGGAACCGCATTATGTGTCATTATGATTCCAATGCTGGAGAAGGCGCCGTAGCGTGTAAAGCAGAGTAAGATTCTTAGTTTTTCCAGGTAATCAGCAAAAAAAAAATCTGTTAAACAGTGAGAAAATGTAAGAGGGCGAATAAACAAAACTATTCTTGGAAAAGTTGTACTGAAAGTTAGTGATTCAATCATTACAAAAAAAAGTAGAAGAGAAGAAAGGAACGAATTACAATATAATAGGAACTACATAGTGAAACAGAGCTAGGAGAAGAAGAAAGCATTGAAGGTTTGGAGTGATATTTAAAAGGAAAATAATTACAAAAGTGTGATCAGTTCTCGAAGAATTGGCCTTTTAAGCTGGTGTTTAGTTTTCCCCTAATCTCGTTGATAAGTTCGTATTTATTTCTCTAATTCCACTGATTTCCTGCTGCCTCACTCACTCTGATAAGAAAAAAACCACCCCAAAAATAATTAAGCGGAATAAAAATCAAATCAAACGACTGAACATGCCTTTCGAGTTATTGCGCGTGGAAGTAACGAAAATTCCGAAGAATTTCGAGCTAATAGAAGATGACTATGAAAAAATCGAGTTGAACCGCGTGATCAATTACAATTCTCGAGATTACCACTTCGTCCTTGTTTTCTAACTCTGTGTTTAATTATAGCTGGTGGGATGATAATCGATTACCACTAACATCCGTGAAGCATCTGTAGGGACTAAGGAGGATCACGGAAGTTATTGTGTTCGTGTAATGATAAGTTCGTTTCCTCGAGGTTCCTAATAATAACACATTGGAGGAATTTGTTTATTTTCGTTGAGTTTTTATGTCAAAAAGTCGTTAAATTTATCGGTTCGTTGAGATGAAAATAAGTTGAAGTATTTTTCGTTTGAGTGAAAATAAAACAAAATAACTTGAGATTTCAGAAAAGCGAAAGCGTACTACGGAAATAGTCTCGAGGGTGAGGCGTGTAAAATCAAAGATAATCAATGATAGGTAACCTGCAAATGAAAAGAAAAAGAAGTTTGGTATTATTGAGGAGCGAAGCAAATGGAAAAAAATGGTTTTAGAGTGGGAAAGTTACTTATAGACCAGAACAGAATGATGAGGGATAGGAAGCAAATTATAAATACTAACTTAATCCCAATGGATAAACGTAATTAACTACAAACAAAAAGAAAAACAATTACACAAACATGTAGCTCTCAGTATCGTTTATACGACAAACTGAGAACAAAAACAAAATGAAGATGAAATTGATAGAACACAAAATATAAAACAAAATAAGATTAATATTGCAGGGGTAATGTTTCAAAGATATCACACAACCTTCCACGCGAGGAGTTTCAAAATGCTGTAACTCTTTATAGAAGATTCAATCCGACTTTACCGATAAACTTTATATCGTTATTTTGCTGTTTTGCTGGATATCTACTCAATTGTCAAAGGAACTAGCACATGAGTCATAATAGGTTATGACTGTTAGTCCCTGAGTAAGAGGGACAGTGAAGTTTTGGTCAAATGAGAATTGTCACCCATTTTCGATAGACTTTAACTGGGCTTCTGGAAATAATCTTCTTGTTAAACATATTGATTTAAATAGGTAGAAGGCCAAAGTGGTTCTATGTTTGTCTATATTCTTGCAGGTCCGTAGTCTATACTTGCATGAAAACTATACAGTATTTGGTAATTTTTTACCAAACTTTCCAACAAGCTAGGAACGTTCAGATGAATCCGATTTAACGGGTTTCGGTGAAATTTTACAGTTTTTTTGAATTTTACGAGTTATCTGCAAAAAAATACCGGAAAAAGTAGGATTTACCGAAATCCGTTGAATCGGATTACACGAACGTTCAGTTGTTGAAAGTTTGCGTCACCATTACTCGGAATACTATCAATTTTTCTAGGGTGTGCATGACCTGCGAACTACTAATGACAAGCTTAGAACCACTGCTGCTAGTTCAGGGTCTACGAGAAACAATTTTTTTACGAAGAGCTGAATTCCGCGTATAAAAAACTGATTTACTGAGTAAGTCTTCGCGAACGTGTTCAAACAAATTTGCGTAAGTGTGGGTGTTGCTGAAACTCTCATCGTCGGGAGAATTTTTTTCTGAGCAATCCATAAAAAAACTAAAGAGAGGTTTGTGTTCAACTGCTTGGTAAAGCTTCCTTTACCCCATTAATAGAATTTTTGATTTATTTCTATTATTGTTATTCGCTTCTGCGGGAAATTTTTCATCCATTTTACCGTAAAACGGCGTCTGCCCATGTTAAATGGGTAGACGCCGTTTTTCAACAAAATGCGTACAAACTCCCACGGGAGGAATAACTTAATAATAATATGATCGCACTCGATGTGGGTTACGATGAAGCTTACCCAAGTGAACAAACCTGTTGCGCGCTTGCTTCCTCGTTGTTTTGTCTTTTGACTTTGCTGTGTAGCCGTGTTGTGGTGCTTTCTCACTCACTCTCACAGGACGCTTTAAAACATGGCTCACAGTAAAAGTCAATTTTTTTTATATGCACAGGCTCATGTTGCCAGATGTTTTATAACTTTTGCTATAATAAAGGAATGCAGTTTGTTTGGAAAAAACAATAATTCTCGAGTACTTTTTCAAATGGACGTAAGTCACAGAATGTAAACAAACGCGTTGTTCATGGCATGTTATTGAAAAATCATGTATATATGCCCAGAATTGATGAACTTTCTGATGGATTATTTCTGAAAGTTTTTACTAACTAAACAAAACAAAACGGTGTAAAATCACTTTTGCACTTTTTGGGAATAATGTACATACCCCGCTTGTGTTGAAAAGTAACTTGCGAATCGTTGTTATTATGGTTTCAGTTGAAAACCGAATTTATCGACAAGCGACAATCGATGTTACTCTCATTCTGTACGTTATACCTAATGTCGGAAGTAATGCGCTGAATGGCGCATCAGATGCGCCGTACAGCGCCCTACTTCCGACAATAGGTATAACGTACAGAATGAGAGTAAAATCGATTGTCACTAGTCGCTCAATTCGATTTTCAACTGAAACCATAATATATCATTTGAATGCCTCTTAACGACGCGTAAGTGAAAGGCTTTATACAACAAGGTTAAATATTTAGATTATGTTTAGTTAAAATTGATATTTTTAGCAAAGATATTTTTACACCGTTTTGTTGCAGAAAAAACTAATGCGTCATTTTGATAATTTCGACGTATCTTTGTGAAATATGACAACTTGCCGTAACATTTCGACGTATCAACATTGTCATTCGCAGAATGACGTATCATTTTGACGCAAGTGACATGCCATCTATCATACTGACTTATCCAAATGACGTATTATTGTTTTCTGTAAGATGTAAGAAACATTTCTCAAAATGAAACTGGAATTTTCACTCCTACACTCAAAAGAAAATCCCCATTAGATTCATGTACAAACCCACATGGATTTTTGCAATGGGGGTTAGTACATGAAAAGTATGTGTGAAATTAATGAATTCTCGTTAATGAATGTTTTCATTAAATGCATGAGGACTTGGCATACAATCCATAAGTTGGACACATACTTTCTATGAATTCCTTAAATAGAATGCATTGGTCATGCATATCATGAAAGGGATGTTATTTAATAGTTTCAATTAGATTTGAGGTATTTATTTTCGAAAAAAAATTCTTGTCCGTTCTAGGTAGATACGTTTATTTGTACAAAGTAAGTTAAATTTTGATTTCAATTAGAGTTCGCATTCGACGGGACTTCAACATCAGGTGATGGAGCCGCATTCAAATCATCCGATAACAAATTTGGCGAAGAAACGGACACAGTGAAAGCGTTTTCTTTAGATTCAGACGGCCCGATCGGCTCAGACTCTTCTGATGTGTTTTCCAACCTCTTCCAACGCTTGTATCTCGATGATTTCTTTAAACTGTTCACTGGACATTATATTTTCTTGACATATGTTCAATAGCTGCCAAGATATTACCATTTAATTTTAACTCCTCTAGCACAAACTCGCGGAAACTTTTCCCACCTTCCTCCACCTTTGTTTTGTTTGTTTCTGTATAGAAACAAAGCGTATGGTGTGTTGCAAGAAAGTTTATGTGAGGTGACACATACTTTTCATGTGCTGTCAAATGATGTTCATGAGTTATATGAATTCAAAGTATTTGTCACGATTATGGTAAGCATATGCCGCACATGAATTTAATGAAAACGAATATTGTAGTAAGGTATGTGCAGCCACACATGAATTTAAAGGAGCATATTTTTTGAGTGTAGTGTAATTTTAAAGCACAGTGATGTTATTTCTTTTACCAATGTGTCGTTAAGTGGAATTTAATTGGGATTAACATGTTTGGTTTTCAAAAAGGAATAAATATAAATTCAAAAAAGTTCAATGCTGATTTTCTCATTTTCGTCCAAATGTCACTTACGTCCATTTGAAAAAGTACTCGAGAATTATCGATTCGTGGCCAAGTCTCGATTAATTAAGGTGTAGATTTGAAGACTGCACTATTAAAAAAATCTCATAGATTTACAATTGAAGGTATACAATGGAATCTATAGTATGTATAATTAATATTATTGTTTACAACGATAAGACGACAATAGGAGTTATTGTTACCACAATAGAATTTACTGTAAACTGAGACATTGAAAATAGAAAAGGGAGGTTGTTATGTAGCTTAACATAGACAAAATCATAATTTTTCGAAAAAATTTGAGTCAATTAGGAAAAATATTGGAATTAAAATATGCATTTTTTATTTATCTGATTCATGAACAATAAGATTCATGGGCGGAAATAGATTTTACCCAAGTAACCACGTGGCTGTAATAGCATGCATATATAGGGCATATGCATTACGTCAAGTGCATCATTGAGGTTGGATTAAAGCTGAAAAGGGCCCCACTAAGATCGAACTAATGCTATATCTTTTGTAATGCCATTAGACATTGCTAAAGTAGCATTATTGCATTGGTAATGAATCACTACATTCTTAAGCTAATCTAACGCTTCATTACTTGACAACTGTTGAATTGATGCGATCCCGCATTACCGATGTAGATTTTGGGTTGAATAATTGCAATAATATAATGCTTTTGGTTACTTGGGTAATGTTATTTTATATTATTGTATTGTAGTTGTATGGTTATTTTGATCCAGGTGGTCAACAATCAAGTTTATCACGTCTGTGTGTGGTAGTGTGCCTAGTAGGGTGCCTTCTGGGAATGTGGTACACGGAGAAACACAATTATACTAAAAAGCATAAATTATATCATTAATTATATCAAGTCGAGTTATTAGTACGAGACACTGAAGAAGTCTACACATTGTAGACGAAATACGCGTATCTGTCGAAGATAAGCAAAGGTAGTTGGAATTAAATGGAAAATACTAATTTTTCTTTTAATTTCTAGTTATAAATTATATGCTAAACCCACATTCGATCTATCCAGTCATTGGAATAAATAAACCAGGTTTATACATTGTTAATAGTAAATCAAGTACCCGAAAAAGAAAGTCTCATAGATTTACAATTGAATATATTTTAACAATGCAATAGAATCCATAGTATGTACAATTAAAAGTATTGTTCACAACGATAGGATGACAATAAGAGTTATTGTTACCACAGTAGAATCTAATGTAAATTCCTGCATATACATTAACCATAAGAAGTGCCTAACCACCAATTCGGGGTATATTCCCAACTGTAACTGGTATGGTCACACCATCTATAATATCGTTCCTGAATGGTACATGTTTATTAGCGTTGAGACATCGACATTAGAAAAGGGGGGTTGAAACAATAATTATTTTCCGAACAAGTTGATTAACTATATCATAGCTATTCAAGCTTAAATCTCAGCGTGTGTAAAATTTCGCAACCGTCAATTTAAAAGGAATCGCCAAATGACAATTAGCAACTAGCAAAAAGCAAATTTGTCAGTTTTGTAACCGCTATGGGGCATCTAATTGCACGTCAAAACATCGTGTCAATATCGGGAGGCGTGTGGAGAACGATGGTGTGATATTTTGACATGCTAGCAGATGCCGCAACTTCACCACATCAGAGGGCACCTCGACTAAGTAAACCACGTGGCGTTAGTGAAGCAGCAATGGCTAACGCTAGCGCTTGCTAGCGATTTGAAAATTTACACAAAGTTATCGATTAGTTTTGTTCTTGCTTAAACTTCTGTCTGTGACTATATGTTATACTAAGCCTCCTTTAATAAGCTTCCTTTTTCCCCTAAACGCGGCCGATCCCATCACGGCAGCTATTTTCGACGTGTGGTTCGTTTGTATTCTCGGTGATCCTTCTTTTACCTCTCTTCGGTTTTCTTTTTGCTAATCTTTAACTCCTCTTTAAAGTGGTCTAACAAAATCCTTTCGATTTCATAGATATGCTGAAATTATGTTGATGTTTCTTTCTGTTGATGTGATCCGAACAGATGATCGCTTATTTTATGACGCGGTCACACACATTGCAGTACATAGTATCCACAGGATTGTAACGATAAGGTATTTTTGTGAAGGACCATGCCTTTAGCCGGCTTCGACTCCATCACGGAAAGAAATGACGAGGGATTGAAATAACAATCTCGATAGTTGTTACCTATAATAAACACAAGTTTGTTTCAACCACAAAATATATTCAGATAAAAGCAGTTTTTGAATTGAATCAACCATGCTTCATAGTTCAAAGAGCAATCATTTCTACACATCTGTCATAGGGTTGAATCACAACAAAAATGTATCTAATTCCAACTAATTTATTTGCTTGCACTGAGTTTGTGGACGAAGAGGAATAAGTTGAATAATTGAATAATCATTCACCAGTTAACAGCAGAGAGGTTTTCAGTTGTGGGTATTTTTTCTATACTACGGTCATTGTACCAACAATTATACTGAGAAGGTTTTATTTTTATTTTTTGTTTTTTCAGAAAATGGCTACGTTGTTTCAATTCTCAGGTACAAAGAGCGTGAAGAAATAGAGGCTCTCCTGCCCCCGCATAAGCTAACAGACAGAGGTGCATTGCCGGTTTAAAAAAGTGGCGCTGTTCTTCTTGGGTCATTTTAAAACAGTACTATTATTGAAACAATAAAAAGAAAAAAACAAAATCGGTCATAAATCAATCCGAAATTATGTGATAAATTTAATTGCATTCCCAACAAACAATCACTCATTAAATAAACATCATTATGACGATTTAATTCAGCAGTATGTTGAATAATCTCTGAACTATTTTCAATCACAGCTTTTGTTCAGGCATTATTCACACAAATTTGGAGAAGTTATTAAGCTGTCGCCAAGTGCTTTTGGACACTGCCAATTGGATATGTTTAAGAAGCAAGTTCTCAGCAATGGAGTTCAGCTGATAATTGAATAACTGCTGTTTAAGTGCTGCACAGAACTGGAGGGCAATTCCGAAAGTCAAAGTGACCTTTGTTGAGCTAATCGAGTTTTTTTTAACAATGATATATTCTCTCCTTGTTAATTAATAGTCATGATGAAATTTTTCTTCAACATCATTAAGCATCTTTAGAAGCTGTTGTGTCTTTTATAGAACTTTTGTTCAACTTATTTAAATTTCTTAAAAAAATATTTTAGGTATTTCTGTGTGATTTTCCATACGATGTAGACATTTTATACTATGCATATTTAAATTGATATTATTTTACTTGTAAATTAACAGAAACATTATGTAACATTTATGATTGATCATTTAATAGCGAGATTTGAACCATCAACCTTTGTATTCTCAACTACGTGACTTACCAACTGCGCTATCCTATAATTGAATGAAGTATAAACGAATCGTCTATATAAGCTCAATGTTATATATCGAATAGTAGCAGAAGTGATGCTTTAATTGAGCTACATTGACATTCTATTTATAGCGTTGCCTGTAAATAAGCAGCATCAGTGCTCAATAAAAGCTTCTAAATGTTGTTATTAAACGTCTGAGTTAGCAAGTTGTACTCAAGCTTTGGTATTGGATGTTCGGTTTTACTACGTGCATTACTGACAAGGGCTTGTTGAACAAGATGCGATTAAAAGACATGATGCTGTTTTCTGCTGGTATTTACATATTAACACTGCGCTGTTTCTATTTTGATTTTTCTATTTTGATGGGCAATGTAAAGAGCTATTTGCTCCAAGCAGTTGACTATAGTTTCAACTCTTGAAAACACCTCAATACTTTTTCAGCGGCACCAAAAATGAACAATTGAGGAACGAAAACTTAAAAACTGAATTCAATGAATATCCTAACAAACATCTATGTTGAAGTTGTTCAGCTCTTTCTTCTAAGCTGAATAATTTCTTGAAAAAGGCACTATTCGACACCGTTGTTTGTTGGGATCTACATTATTTATCAGCATAGTTGAAGAAGAAATATTGAACCAAAATTACGAACACCTCGGAGGCTTTACTACGGCATTCAAACAACCTTTATTTTAATTGTAGTTTATTTCCCTGACTATTGGTTTAAACCACAGTTATTATTCAACAAAATATAAGGTTTTATTGGCAAAGCTAGTTAAAAGGCGTTGCATTAGAGGCATAAACTGTAATTCAACTAATTGTTCAGTGGTTGAATAAAAGTCAATTAAGACACCTGTGTAAAGCTTTTGTATTATTTTTCTTCAGCTTATAAGTAGGTCAGTTTAATAGTAATGTACATTAAAGCTGTTATTCAATTCAATATAAGGTTTTATAAGCTAGGCTATATAAACAATAACTAGAAATTAGAAGAAGAATTAGTATCTTCCATTTAATTCCAACTACCTTTGCTTATCTTCGACAGATACGCGTATTTCGTCTACAATGTGCAGACTTCTTCAGTGTCTCGTACTAATAACTCGACTTGGACAAGTCTGCACATTGTAGACGAAATACGCGTGGATGGTTAAATGGAGATCTAATTCTTCTTCTAATTTCTAGTTACAGGTATTCCACTAAACAGCTCAAACTCTCTAGGATTTATATAAACAATGTTTAAACAGATTTATAAACTGTTACTCATCTCTTTGTTGAAATGTGTAAATTTAGTTATATATAAATACAAAAATAGCTTTTACTAAGCATGTTATGCAAACAAAATGAAACACTTGAATTAATGTTAATATTTCAATTGAGGACATAGTTATTCAGCTTATATTTCAGTTAGATTTTTTATTCAGCTGCGATAGTCGTAATTCAGCTATAATAAAGCATGGAAGCTTATTTATTGATTTCGTTTGTTTGTTGGGTTATCATTCAAACAATGAGAATTTTCGGAACCGAAAATCTCATTCAGAAAAACTATTGAACTGACCCCAGGCATATTCAAACCAACCATTGTTATTCAGTTGGGTCAACTATAGTCATGGTTGAATTTACTGGCACTGTAAGCCAACTGTCAAAATATCAACAATATTTTTTTTCGACCCAACCATTGTATAGTTGAATCAACCATATTTGATTGAAGTTCATTCAAGCATACAATAGTTAAATCAATTTGAAATGTATGATTGTTACAATCATATACATGGGTTATCGAAAAATCAATGAATAAATATAGTTGATTTTAGATGAAATATTATTGTTTGAATCATACTTTTTTCTCCGTGTATGGCAACCTTGTACTCGCGCTGTTTGAGCAGCTCCAGAGAATACATCGGCGGCTAAAAATTATTCCTTGAAACCATAAATTTACCCACAATATATTTCACGGTACATACAATCCAACGAGGTTGATGTTTTGCCATACAGTTGCTCCTAAGACAATTGTTTGTATTGGTATTCCGTGATGGTGAGGGGTTTGCTTCTTCTGCTGGAAGTGATAAATGCAATATGGTACACAATTTTGAGATGGTTAAATCATCGAATTACTCTGCAACAAATTGATCACGTCTGGCTGCATGTTAATATACTTCTCTTAGTTCTTGTCCGGGATAATGGAGCATACATCTTGCCTGAAGTGCAAATCACATTCATTCGGCCACTTGCCTGAAGTTAGTAAAAAGCTCTCAACCAATATTTGTAAGTACAATCAACTGACACATAGCGAATTTGTTTTTGAACCTAGGTTGGAACCAGTTTCAACCTGCGATACCCGAAACAATTGTCAGTGCAAATCTCAAAGCGATGCAAGTTGCGAACAAAGGCAAACACAACGAAGTTTAACACACAACAAGCTGACCCAACCTTGACACTCGATTCAGGTTAGAACTGAATCAAAAACAAATTCGCTAATAATATCTTACATGCACACTAAAACACGTCTACGCAATATTGAAAATAATCTAGTATACACGGCACTTTGACAGAAACTGGTTGTCTAGTACGATAGTGATCCATATTTTTTTTAAATTTTTCTTCGTCCTTCCCTTTTGGGTCCATGATAGTTAAGAATGTCATGAACGTGGTGAGTTCTACCATTTTCATGATTATTGTAATCATTATATGCGATAGTCATCCTGAGCATGATTTAATTGTCGGTATAACCATAGGTGGGAACATTGAAAAAAATATGTCCCTAACATTGGGTCCACCGTTTGCTTGTTAAATGAATGTTATTTTACCAATGTGACCTGTTAGTTTATAACATGTGACTATATTCTGTACATCTTGGCTGCATTATTTGGTTTATAGGTTCAATTTCGGCAAATTTAGATCATTCGAAGATTGTATAGATAATCTGTTCTGCTTAACCAGTAAAGTCATGACGTTTAAAAAGTCAAGGAAATCGAACACTACGTGGAACAACTATAAGTTGATTAATTAGGTCTCTATTGCTTTAAAATAAATCGGTCATGCTGATACACACAAAAAATAAATCTTGTTTTATTAAAAGTTTTGCGCTTTACTTCTGAAAAGAAAATATTTTTCATTATATTGAAAGTAAAATTATCTACAACCAAAGTTCTTCGTTTGATTTGAAAGTATTATGTTTCGGTTCAGTGTGTAAATTTAAAAGTGATTTCTTTTACCATGAAAATTGTAGAACTGTCAAATCCACCAACACAAAAGCAGGTTTACCTGTCAAAGTCGTCCTGTTCTTTTCATCCGTCCGGGAAAACATCCAAGCTGCTCACGGATATTGTTCTAATTTACGTTTGCTTAGTGAAGGGATTTGTCAAGGATTTTAAGGTAAGACTCGGTGGTTTATGTTCCTTGGAAATTTATTTCGAAGTTTAAGGGTTTAAGCCTTATAGTAATACGCTCTGACGGATTACTCCTTTCACAGATTACAACAGCTCGCCGGACAACCTAATAAGATCCAAACTACGAATCCGTCCAACAATTCGTTCTCGAAGTCCGATTTCTCCACCACGGCAACGACGGAGGACACCGGGTTTGACACTCCTCCGGCCGATACAGAAGCGAAGACGCCTTCGATGAGCGAACTGGAAACCGCCGGCGTCATTGATTACTATAAAGCCTGATTTTTCATGGCAATTGTGTGAACCGTCGTCGTGCAGTATAAGTTTATTAATTTGTTTTATATGTGTGTGTTTGGGAATGCTGTTTACAAAACAAAAAAATGGTTCATGAATTATATTCGACTTTTATTAAAAATCAAATAAGTTGCAGGCAAACAGTTGTCTTATTAAAATTTATAATGATTCATCTAAAAGAACAAACAATTTATGTAAAACTATTTTTTATTTCAATCTTACAACAGCTTTCTCTTACTAGAATTGCACAACACTTTCTAGTTGAAAGTTCATTTGAAATAAAAATAATTTGCTTTCATTTTCAACGATACCACGGTTTCGATTTGACAGTTCTACAATTCGTTTTGAAAGTTTCATCCCGTTACCCTATATAAACGATTTATTCGGTTTCGTGTTGGTAACTGATGTGGTTCAGTAGAAAATTGAACCGAGTTCGAGTTGAACCGAGTTAGTTCCAAGTGTACAATTAAAGCATTAAAGTGTACTATAGTGTACAATCATAGACTAACTCTAAGACCAGTAGGTCCCATACAAAAACGATTTTTTTCTTGGCTCAGTCAGTACTAGAACATCGTCCCAAGCTCGGTCCCAAGCTCAATAATGCACCCCTTATAATGAACTCACATGAACACACTCTCAAATACTCTGTCAAAATAACACAGCAAATCAAAACAAAGGCGCAAATATGTATAACAAGGTGCTGGCTTCAAGGTGTAATTCGGACCAAGGGGTTCTACAACAGTGAACCAATTTCAAATCGCTAGTTGCATATTGATTGTTGGTACAATGGTACAATTAGGGCACAGCTGGAAACTTCACAAAAATTATTCAATTACAATCATATATGCTATTCACATTAGAACTGGTTCTAGGTTTATTATATTCACCATGGATTGAACTGTATTTTTTTATGAGGGTTACTGATGTGAGACGTAAACCCGCATCAACAACCATAGAAAGTGCCTAACCACCAATTCGGGGTATCATCCCAACTCTTAGTGGTATGGTCAAATCATCTATAATATCGTTCCTGAATGGTACATATAGGGAAAACATCAAAACTCCATCCCGCATAATCACAAACCATTCCTGGACCATTTCCCTAATTGTTGACGACCGCTTCCGTTATTGTTACGACATTTACCCTTATAGTTGACAACGATAAACTAACAATCTCCTATATAGTTTTAACAATATGTCAGATGGTAGAAGGCCAAATAACAATATGCTGAATAGGCGGTTAAGTTAGGTTACCATAAAAATATGGCAATTTTCACGAACAAAATTTTTGCTGTACTCTATGCCAAAAAGTTAGTATATAATCCAGACCGAGTGCAGACAATAAAAAACCTTCCTATGACAAGATGGTATACATTAACAATATGTGTTAATGTAGAGGTTGTATGGTGAAAATGAGAATCATCTATTCGATAACAATAACATAAAATGTGATAATATATCTTACATTCGAATTATTGTTCTGACTGTAAAGCAAATTGTTTTTCGTTATGCGGGATATCTTCTGCTTTTTTAGAGATGGATTCTTGTTTCAACGCGAGTTTCAAAACTTACAAGTTTATTTGGCAGCCCTGTCGATCGATGTGATTCTCTTTTCTGTCAAGCTTCCTCATCCCTTCTTTTCTGTTTACATCAGTTTGTTGCTCAACTCACAGCTCGCGAGTTCACTCTCCGAATCGTGGTTCATTCATGCCTCTCTGGGGGAAATAACTGAGCGAGCACCGAGTTCGCCGTCGTCTCGTCAGTCTCTCGTTCGAACCAGCCAGAGCTGGATGTATTTTGTGGATAAATTGCAGGTCGTTTTCGAAGTGGAGTTTTTTCGGCCGCGCGGTGTGTGGGTTTTATATGGTGGAATACTGTAAAGCAACAACAACAACAACAACAACGAACAGTAGCAGCTGGAAAGAAGAAGCAGTGCAGTGCAAAGATTCGAAAGAAAGGTTAGCAGAAAGCATAGAGCACAAGCTCCGTCGAATTCTAACTAACGGTACCGTGGTGGGCGCGGAGGTGGTCAGTTTTGATGTCTCGTCAATCGAAGTGATTTTTTTGTGGGTGGTGAAAACTCAAGCCATTGAAAACCTTTTTTTTCGTCGATTGCCTGGCGTGTGGAATTGAATGTGTTGTGCGGGTCGGAAAGGGAAAGGGCGACAGGCATCACGAGAGAAGAGGATATCCAGAGATTTTCCTCACTGTTCGATTGCGTTCGAGTGTGTGTGTGTGCGCGCTTGCTTGGTTTGATGAAAACTGCCATTCGGGAGATTCCCTGGATGTTCGTCGGACGGATGTGCATGAGTGTTGGTGCGTGAGGTTACCAGACCAATCCATATAGAGAACAACAATAACAGCAGAACCTTATGCTGTGTGACTCGACGGTATGAAACGGTGAACTTTCTCGTGGATACATTGTTGCGTCCAGTAAATTTTTGCTTTCACGATTTATGCAGAAGTTATTGGAAGAGTAACGTTACGGCAAAAGTAAGAATGAAAACAACTGAACAAAAAAAAATGGAATTTTTGACAGTTTTGCCTTGTCTAGAAGCGGATGTGATTGTGGGTTGAATTTTCTCTCTGGGCCGTTTGTTGGCATATTCTTATGCTGTGGCGGGACTGTGAAGATCGAGCAGTATTTCTGTTCGTATGGGTGAGAATTATGTGTCCGACGAATTTCGTGGCGCGTAAGTAAATTGTTATCTGACTTGCATCTCGGAGCAGCATCAGATGTTCTAGAGCTCAACAAAGGGTAAGAAACTTGTGAAACGTTGATAGTTTTTTAATTCAAAGTGAATAATCTTTCAATTCTTACTTAAGGATCATGCAAAAAGGTCCAATTTATCCGTGAACTAAACGTTTTCTATTTAAATAAATTTTAAATACGATCCTTAAATTCAAGAGCTACAAAGTGACGTCGTGTTAAAGTCATGTATGTTCCTTCTTCTTCCTTGGCATTCCATATCTTATGGGTTTCACAATAAGTTCATGGCTTGGTCTCAACTTAGTGTTCTAATGACAGTTTTACTGTTATTAAATAATAGCAAGCATAACAGCTAGTCTGTGCACAGGGAAGTCGGACAAAAATCGTGAAACTAGCCCGCCACGTCCGGCTTGGTAATACTGTATCTTTACCGACTAGGCTATCTGAGGCCCGTCCAACTTTGAATGTTTACTCATTTTTTTTTGAAAAAGAAAGGTACCCTTCGCTCCCGCCGAATGTCGTTTTTCATTAGTTGGATGGGTCAAGGTGAGTCGACGAGGCGTTTCAATGTGTATTCTGTAGATTCAAGATTAACAATAAGAAAAGATGTTGAACTTTTACCATATCTCAACAGTTTGTGACTGCACAATCCATCTAACTGTGCTGGAAAATAAATTTTAAATCCGTTTGAAGCAGAATGTGTTTGTTTCCTGTTGGGATCTATTTGTGAAAAAGGACCACAAGTGTTCAGATGAGAACCACTTCTCATTGATTATGATAAATGGGAGTTCTCTAACGATTGATTAGAATCAAATCAAAATTCTTATGTGTGTGCACAATCTTCAAATTTGTTTCTTATAAATGCAGCCTAGAACCTAAAAATACCACAAATAGTCCAAATAGATATCAGGATCAATAAGTTGTGGTGGAAACACAAATCGGAGTATCGTTTCTGTTGGTCATAGCTATCCTATTCGTGTCTTTGACAGATTTGTGGCAACTAGTCGAAAGCCCTTTCCTGAGGTAGGTAGGATACATTCGGAGCAATTTGCGATTAGAGCGAATATGCAGAATGTGCAGGAATGATGATTGTAAAGTTCGACTAGAATTTCAAATCGTAATTTACAAATTAACGTAGAAAATCGTATACAATCTAGCTTACAGACAGAGAACAAAGCTTGCTTCTGGTTCATATTTAATACTGAGGGAAATTCGTTCGTTTTTCATCGAAATTAGCTCGTTTTTAATATTCGGCTGTCAATGCTGGTATGTTTGATGACGTCAATTTTAATGTTAACCTCACAATTACTGGGATTTTTTAATAAAGCGAAACGTACCTCAGATTGGACCCCCCATAGGAGTGCACTTAATGACTACAATAAAGAAATAAGAAAATCCAAACGAAGATCCTGGGATCTAACGTGTGAAACATAAGCTATACTCCGGAAGTCGCAAGACTTCAGAGGGCTCTTGCAAAGGATCATACGGTTGAACTTGGAAATGAGAATGTAGTTTTTACAAACACCTGCAAAACGCTGCAAAAGCCTTGGCTGATCAAATCTTTTAAAAAAACCAGAAAACCAGAAAAAAAAACTAGAAAATGCATTGATATCTTTTCAGCCTTTCAAACCTGCAGGACCGGACGGAATATTTCCAGCAATGCCCCAAAAAACCAAAGCAGTGTTGATCTCGCCATTAATTGAGATTTCTAGTGCAAGTTTGAGACATAACCATATTCCATCTTCATGAACGCAATTAAAAGTTATCTTAATACCTAAGATAGGAAAGCGAGATAAGGCGCTTCTTAAATCATACAGGCCCATTAGTCTTCCGTCAGTTCTGTCAAAGACTATGGAAAAAGTGTGGAATGATTATATCAATACAAATTACATGAACAAGCATCCACTATCTGAGTTTCAGTTATCAGTCAGGTGAGTCAACAGTTACGGCTCTACATACTGTTGTTTCAAAGGTAGAAAAAGGTCTTTCGATTAAAGAAATACCACATTGCTCTTTCTTAGATATTGAAAGAGCTTTCGACACCGCTTTCTATTCGTCTAGGCTCGTGCCATGAAGAAAAGGAACTTTGACATGAGCATAATTCATTGGGTTCACACCATGCTTACAAAAAGAGAAATCACTTCAGAGCTTGGAAGTTCGTGAAGTGAAGTGGGAACAGTTCAAGAAGACTGGAGGAAATTTCCAAAGCCTCACCCAGTTCCGTAAGTGCCAGTAATGGGGTCACAGAACAAAGCATTGCCATATGATTGGTAAATGCTTGAATTGTGGTGATTCATCGCACATTAAGGACGACTGTCCTGTAAAGGAAGATCCACAAAAATATAAATGTTCAAATTGTGGTAAAAACCATAAATCAAATTTTTGGGAGTGCAAGATTCACAAAGGAATTTTGCAGTCGCGCACTTAACATCAGGCTCGAAACAATACACGATCCTGACCAGCTACTACCCGAGAAGAGTTTGAGATCAAATTGAAAACTCAACATGATGTTGTGAAATTGCCGATAATGATTATTCAGGTTGCTGTCGTTTTGGTTGTTTTAACGGTTAAAAGATCAAAATTGATAGAAAAAATTTATTCCTGTGACATCAAATTTAAAACTGATCCTGCTATCAGTAAGAGCAAATTGAAAAGTCAATGCTGTACATGCTGTAAATTTTTCCTGTTGATAACAAAATAGGTATTCTAGTTGATAATCCACATAGACAATGCAAACAAAGCGTCCTTTCTCAAAAAAAAGTGAACGGAAGATTACAGCAAGGTGAAAACTAAATGTGATATAGAATTTGACAATTGTGAAGAGAAATCAAATTTTGATTTTAATTTGATGTTGATATCAAAATAAGATTTTGAATTGCTATCTTTATGACGTTAGACTTTACTCGGGTACCCATTCTGTAGCTGGTAACATCGATCAGCGAAGAACAAATTTCTACCAAACCGTGCAGGCAACAACACAGTTCAATCTCAAAACCCTACATCCTTACCTAACCGTATTGTTAACAATGTTCATCATGGCAGCCCTAAGTTTGCACCTTTAAACTGAAGAAATGATCCATTAAAAATTGAAATTCATTCCATAAAAAACGTATTCATGACCCATAAAACTCTGGTCAATATCCATAATAAAATGGATATGATCCATAACATTTATCAGTGTGATCCGTAATTTATATAAAATTTAGCAATAAAATGTCAAAAAAGTACCGTTATATATCTAGGGTATGATCAATAGAATTGTACGGATTACCCATAAACGTATAGCAAATGTTCCATAAAAGGTTCAATATCATTCCTTAAAGTTGTAAAATTGATCCTTAGAATGTAACGTTTGTGATCTTAAATATATACACATGATCAATAAATTATTGATCCAATCGTCAATGATCCATGATAGTTTTGAAAAATTAACCACAAGCTTCTAAATATGGCCCATAGGAAATAAACTTTGGGCATTTAAAATAATATGTAGGATCCATAAATTGTGCCAGAACTATTACAATGTTGGGTTTATATTTTTTAAATTTTGGCTAGGGGGAAATCGATCCTTGACTGCGCTACTACTCAGATCTATTAATATGTCCGTTTCTTTAGCTATGTGGGTCAAATATTGCTATTAAAGAAGGATTGCTTTTTAGAAGATTTTCAATTTTTCAGAGAGTTGATTTACTTTCGCGATTTCAAGTTCTTTTACGACCGCAACTGCGAAACATGTTTCGCAATAAATTTGTTAAAGAGAACTCATGCATGTAAAGAACTAGGGAAGATTTTCCTATATTAATCTCCTCACTTTGCAATTCATCCTACTTGAAATTAAACAATGAACAGGTGACAGGATTAGTTAGTAATGTTTGTTGTTGTTATTAAAAGTAAGCAAACATTATTAGAAAACGAAACCGATCCTTCAACTGTCCAATTGTTTGATTCATCGTAGGATCCATAAAGGAACAATGAGATTAATATGGGGACAGTTACTCTACATGTCAAATTTAAGGCTTGATCAAACTATTATTTAAGATTTTTTTATAAAATTATGCCGGGCAAACGCTTGCCGTCCAACTCGCTATCGCTCGTCGGACCTAACTACAAAAACATCCTCCGTTTGCATTATACCGGGCAAATGCTTGAATCAGTAGTTAACTTGAAGACGATATCGGAAACTTCGACCGCTTTCTACTTCCTTAGTTCTTCAATCCTCAACTGCTCAGCAGGTAACATTGATATTTCTAGCACTTGGAGTACAGCATAACAAATCGTGGCTACTATGTCACATTGTACAATATAGTGTGTCTAACTGAGGAGCTGTTTGATTTTTTTTTCTGAAAACCAATGTTTGGAAAAATTGTAGTTGAGAAAATTTTCTATAAGAATAATTTGCTACGGATCATTTATATGAGTTTATAGAATATTATTCATTGTTTTATGGATCATAGACAATTTATTTATGGAACATTTTCAATAATTTATGAATCATGTGCACATATTTTAGTACACAAATGTTACATTCTATGGATCAAGTTTACAACTTTAAGAAATGATATTGAACCTTTTATGGAACATTAGCTTTATGTTTATGGGTAATCCATACAATTTTATTGATCATACCCTAGATATATAACGGTACATTTTTGACATTTTATTGCTAAATTTTGTATAAATTATGGATCGCATTGATAAATTTTATGGATCATATCCATTTTATTATGGATATTGACCAGAGTTTTATGGGTCATGAATGCGTTTTTTGTGGAACGATTTTAAGTTTTTAATGTATCATTTATTAGTTTTTATATGCAAAAGTATGTTTGCCGTTCATCATGTGAATGGACCTACGAGTAGGAACCAAAACCAAAATTCCCACGGGATTTAATTCGATTTGGGTAGCATTTCCGCTCCTAAATTAGAACTTTTGCAGCAATCGTTAATCGATATGATTATCTAATTCCACGTTTGATGCTATCCAAACTGGTTGCCAATAATATTGTCATGACATTGAAGTTCAGTAATGGATTTTAAGTCATTACATATTTTGAATTGAAATGCTCAATCCATCAGAGATAACGAGGATGAGCTATTTAATTTTTTAAGAGCTCATAGCGTGCATGTTGCTGTTTTAGCTGAGACTTATCTCAAACCTGCCCATAAGGTCAAAAGAGATCCAAATTATTTTGTCTACCGCAATGATCGCCTTAATGGAGCTGGAGGTAGCGTTGCCATCATTGTTTTAAATTTAGGGTGTTTCAGTTGAAACAAAATTTGGCCAATTTACTTTTATAGCTGGCTATTTGCCTTTCCAATGCACTACTGGCCAACTAAATAACTGGCTAAAGGGTGACCTTCAGACACTTACCCGTCATAGGTCTAAGTTCTTCGTTATTCGTGAATCCAATGCTAAACACTGCTCATGGAATATTTCTCAAAGCAATGCCAAAGGTAATATACTATTTGATCATTGTCTGCAGGCTTTTACACTTTTCAATACCCAAACAGCCCAACTTGCTTTTCTTCAGCCAGAAACCACTCAACTAATCATTTGGTACGAACTGATTCATGTCAACTCTGTAGTCCAGTTCATGTGAAATATCTCATGAAATCATTTCTAATCCCATCAGTTCTAATTTCAACTACCATAGAGCCTGTTGGGATCAATATCGAACATTTATGGAATACAACTTTGATCCTAATGTTTCATGGCAAACAAAAAATGATAGTAATAATGCTCATGAATTTCTGGCTTTTTCAATAGTTAGAGCAAGAGCTCCTTCAGTGTTAAAATGCGGGGTTATATTCTATTCAGTTATAATTGATGTGGATCTTCAGCTCTTGATACGTTTGAGAAATTTAAGTAGGAGGCAATATCAAAGAACACGTGTTCTCGCTATGAAAGTCATATATCGAGATTTACAAAATCAAATTACGCTTCGCTGCTCTGAGGAACAAACATTTCGAACATAATGTGCCGTGATCCTAGCTCCAAACCTTTCTGGAAACTCACAAAAATCTTTTAAGAAACCCCAAAAACCAATACCAGCGCTTAAGGAAGGTGATAAAATTTTGCTCACAAATGCGGAAAAAGCTCAAAAATTTGCCATGCAGTTTGAGTGCTCCTATAATTTCAGTTTGGGTCTTACTAGTTCAAAAGAAGATCAGGTTTCCAGGGAGTATCTGAATATTTTCTCTCAAGAAAATATGTTCGATGATTATTGGGGAACTGATTTGGATGAAGCAAAAACCATAACTAAAAAATTTCAAAATATGAAAGCACCAGGTGATGATGGAATTTTCTATATCCTCATCAAAAAACCCGCTGAAAGTCTCTCCTTGACTTTCTTGGTAAAACTATTATTGGTAAAACTATTTACTATTATGGTATTTTCATCTGGCATACATAAATGAAAAAAATGCAAAAATCGTACCTTTTTTTAAGTCAGACAAAAATCCGGCTGAAGCTTCTAGCTACCGAGCAATTAGTTTGCTTTCTTCAATAAGTAAGCTTTTTGGAAAAATAATTTTGAATAGATCGATGCTTCACATCAATAGAAACTGCTTCCGTTGAGTTGCAAACGTTTAGACACAGTCACCTTTATCGCGATTTTCTTTGAAAGCTCTTAAGTTTGCTCTATAGTTTATGCTGTTTTTGCACCTCAGTAAGTATTTTCGTTGTTTACTGTGTTGTATTTCGCAATAAAGTTAATTTGTCTAGGTATGGGAAAGGCTAAACGCTTCAACGAGGTGCAGAAAGGCCAAATCCGAGTTCTGGCGGATACTGGTCTCAGTAATCGTGAGATTGCCCGGAAAATCAATAGATCCGAAAAAATTGTTCGGAATTATCGAAAAATTCCGCACAAGTATGGAGTTAAGAAGCTCCGCAAAAAGGACAAATCCGAAAGGAAGCTACCAGAAACCACTTGAGTTGTCACCAGATTATAGCCAAACTCGATCCCCAGTGCACAAACTTACCGTTAGCCGCGTTCTGAATGTCTGTCCAAACATCAAATCTGGATCAACAATAGAAAAGGGCCCATCAACATTTGTAAACAAACACTTCTGAGCCCGTTTTCTCGGAAGCCGTTGGCTACACACGCAAACCTACAGAATCATCGTGTAGAGGAAACTTTCCCCTACATGGTGATGGTATTGGTTTGCGTGGGTGGCCTACGCTTTGCGAGGAAATAGACTCAGAAGTGTTTGTTTACAAATGTTGATGGGCCCTTTTCTATTGTTGATTCAGAAATGGACAAAACCAAAGCCTACATCCAGACTTACGCCAAAGCACAAAGCAAACCGACTATAATTCGAACAGAATCATATGTCCTGGACTGACCAATGGCGTCAGGTTATATTTTCTGATGAGAAAAAGTTTAACCTGGACTGCCCAGACTGTTACAGTCATTATTAGCACGATATGAGGGATAAAGGAGTAACCCGATCCAAGAGAAATTTTGGATGAGGAATTGTAATGGTATGGGGTGGATTTTCCTATGATTCCAAATTACCCATCTGCTGGATCTCCACAAAAATGAACTCGACTACTTAGGTTATTTTTCAACAAGATAATGCTTCAATCCATATGTCGCGACAGACCAAGGCATGGTTTGAGTCGAAAGAAATCACTGTTCTTGAATGGCCGGCATGACCTGGCATCGAAGGTTTACGCAAATGTACGTCAATTCAACACCGTGAATGAGTTGAAGGCATGCATCAAGGAGTGCTGGGAACACATCGACCAAGAAACTATCAAGAAGCTGGTTTCTTCGATGCCCAAGAGAATCTTTGAAGTCATCAAGAACAAAGGAGGAGCTACCAAGTACTGAATCAACAATAATTTGCAAACGCTTGGATTTTACTGAAGACGACTTGAAGTGCGGCTAAACGAATGCAACCCTTTGTTATTATAATTTTTTGATTCTAACTACATTAGAGGCACTATTTTTTAAGAAATCGTGATACTTTGTATAGCTCCGAGAGATACATAAAATCATTTGAATTCAAAATCAATAAAAATCCTGGTTCGGCTAAACGAATGCATCGCACTGAAGGTATGAACTTTCTTGGAGCTCGGTATAAGGATATAAACTCGATACAAATCTCGCGTGTTTTCACTCGTTTCTGAGGCTAATAGATCAGGGTATTTCTGTTTGTATTTGGCCTAGTCGATTCTATTAAAGTAAAAGTATAGTAAAGCTAAAAAAAGGCCAAGAACTGCGACACAGCTGTTGATCATTATGAGCAGCAATGTGATTTTCTGTTATTGGAATGGTCTCACCAAATTCAACTTTTTCATATTATTCAACTGTTTAAAACAAGAACATTTTCTTTTTATCACATTACCAGCTCTAATTAAAATCTATTAATGATATCCTTTTAAGTCTGTCATGCATTTTCTGATTAGACAATCATTTATCATGGAGCAGAATATGACCAGGATGAACGTTTCTATCGAATTCTAACATGAAAAAATGCAGTCAAATTTGCATCTTGTCATCTTGTTTCGAGAAATGTTTGTAGTCGCCCTAATCTCAGCTTTATATTAAGATGCAATTTCGCTCGCTTAACAATCCAAAATTCTTCCAACACTGCCAGCAATTGATCAATCAGCATACGTGTGCTGACCACTGAATTTATCTAACCTTCCTCTTACCCTTCCTCTTGGCTCGCCACTTTATACACCGGTTCATTCCCATCGAATGAAAGTCTCATCCAACCACCCAACTTCGGCGAAGGGAATTGTGAGAACGAGCATGAACCATCAGTTCGGATAAATAATAATGCTCCCGTGAGCATCTCCATCACCAGAATCTTACACCTCGAACCAGCCCAAGTGCCTACTGCCTAGTGGTATTCGTTTGAGGAGATGATGCGATCTTCTTGATTGTGAGTTTCGAGCAGGGAGCGGGCGTTCGAAAATTCGGCTTATGAAAGAGTGAACTCTCCCACAAATAAAAGGCAGGTCTCTTCTCTGGGTTGGTAGGTTAGATAGGTTATTATGGTTTATACTTCCACTGTTCCCGACCGAGTGAGAAAGGAACGTGGAGAATAGTATTCTAAATTAGGAAGAATGTAGGTGAAATATTTGAGATTTTCCGAGCCGTCGTCTCCCGGCGCTGAGTGTGGTACACGGGGATCCATCCAGTTCTGGCTGTGTATGTGTCGCGGTAGACTGGTCTGGTGAGGAAAATTCGAAATAGGTTATGTGAAAAGATTAGCAAGATGCGGTGGCATTTCAGAAAGATTGGTCAAATTTTCGAAGAATTTCGAATGATAATGGTGGCGCTAGACTTGCGGTTACAATTCCTTCTAGTAGGATTGAGTAACATTGACTGAATCAGGGTTGTTGTTGACACATTTCAACTGTGACTCACTACGATATTGGCGTTGTAGGAGCTGTGTTAGTTGTCGGAGGCCGGAGGTCATGTCGTGTGCCACATTCACCAGGCATACTACCGTTCCTAAAGGGTGAGTCGATAATTATTGCGACACTTTAGATTGATTGGTAAATCGGCTATAGTTATTGAAATTAAACCATATTTTAACAGTAGTTCAGTATACGTATTTATTTTAGCATACAAACGTCGGTTAAATTTAAGAAGAGAATGAGTAAAACACTCTACATTTGTGATTGACGCTCTCCATTAGAGGCAGTTTTGTTTGCCAATTTCCTCATCATTTTCGTTTGGTCCTCCGTCTCTCCGTTGGTATTCTGGAGTTCGCGCGTCATTATGCCCGATAACCTTCGATCAGACGGAGTTCAGGACAGTTTGGTAACCTTCGATCAGACGGAGTTCAGGACAGTTTGGTGGGTTAATGTTGGTAGAAAAACCACAGAATTACCACTCTTGCAGGGTTCTGAAAAAGCCGAATGAAGCTAAATTGAACCAATATAACGTTTTTGAGGCACTCAGTTATTATTATTATTATTATTATTATTATTGTTAGTCAACAGGTAAAATATGTACCCCAATGACAAAAATACAAATGTAGTAACTAACACTACACTTATTTGTTTCTCGGGACAAGTTGAAATTAGAGAGCTGTTCTAGCAGAGAGAGAGAGAGAGAGAGAAAAATCTGATAGATAGAAAATCTACGAGGAAGCGAGATGTTCCAATCAGAGATCTGTTGAACATCTCATTTGGTAACAGAGAACACAAGACATTTTTTTGACAAGCTTGGTATATGGTATAATTTAGCTTTCTCAATGTACCTGTGGCTTCAGGGTTCATAAATGAGGCCTACTCAAAACGAGAACCACTTCTAAAACCTTATTGAAAACGTGAATTTTCATAACTAAAACTTTGCTAATTTGAAGAAAAATAATCAATCAATTTTTGACATGACATGTAATTTTATGAGTCCAATATTAATCAATATATAAATACGTTTGAATATGTTCAAGATCCATGTGTACTCTCAATTATAAGATCATTCTCTCTTTCTCTCTCTCTTTCTCTCTCTTTCTTTCTCTTTCTCTCTCTCTCTCTCTCTCTAAATCTCCCTCCTCTCGCTGTCTTTCTCTCTGCTTATTTTCAGTATATAATTTTGTCATTATAAATGTACAGCAAAGATGTTGCGTGCGATAGTTCAAATATTTTGGCGTAAGTGCAGACACGCATTCATTGTTGAGGCTTATATCTCAAAAGCGTTGAGAGATACCGCAAAAACCGACAAAATTTTCGCCCTGTTGGCTCACAAAATTACGTGTTTACTTATAGATGCTTCTGTTTTGGTCGATATTTGCTACCGTTCGACATTTTGCACTTAGGCCCATTTCGGCACCTCTAAACCTTAACGAAAAAATCTGAAATTTTAGTATGTCATCTGCTGGACCCTAAAAATCATTTTCCACATGGGAAAACATGTGCCCGATTATTTTTTTAAATAATCCCCACCCTAATACAGCGGCTTACCCAACTCGGCAAGTTGAGTGGATCTCTCCACCTGAGATGACGTAGAGCGAAACGGATTAATTTTCGCTGAATGGCCTCGATTCGTTGCATTCTGGTAATAAGGATATTCCAAGATAGAACGTACAAGTGAGCAGTAAAAAGCTTTCAAACAGTCAACATTTTTGAACTTTTTGGCAAAGCGGAATAAAAATCCAAGCTGCGATGACGCTTTAGTCACTACGTACGCGACGTGATCCTTGAAATTCAGTTTGATATCAATCAGAATCCCCAAGTCATTTACTGTCGATACGCGCTGTGGTTCCCTCCAATGCATAGTTGAACTGGAAAAGTAAGTGTTTCCGACCAAATGATATAATCTAGCATTTGGGACATTCGGTTGATATGACACCATTCAGCGAAAACTTCCAGTTGTTTTTGCAGGAGTAGCACGTCATGAGGTTTCTTAACCTTGCAGTAAAGCTTAAGATCACCGGCGTATGAAAGTTTTAAGCAGTCTAGGATGAGCAGTCTAGGACATCGTTCATATAAAGCAAGAATAAAAACGGCCCAAAGTGACTGCCTTGCGGAACATCGGAGCAAACCAGAGAAGATGACGAAACGTAGTCACCGACATTGACGGACATCCTTCGACCGGTCAAATAGGAATGGAGCCAGATAACCAAATTGTTATTCATACCTAGTTTGTCAAATTTAGCTACTGCGATTTGATGATTCCCAAATCATCTTCCAGCGACTGTCGCCACTAGCAAAAAGATTTGTGGGAAGTTATTAGGCCGGCTTCATCGAAGGACGGTCTACAACGGACCAAATCTTCGCTTTGCGTCAGATCCTTCAAAAGTGCCGTAAATAGAGAGTTCCAACGCATCATCTATTCATCGACTTCAAAGACACATATGATAGAATTAACCGATATTAGCTATGAAAGATCATGGACGAGAACAGCTTTCCGGGGAAGCTGACCCGACTTATCACTACGATGGATGGAACCCAGTGCTATGTGAGGATATCGGGTAGATTATCGGGTTCATTCGAATCCCGCAGGGGGCTTCGTCAAGGTGATGGTCTCTCTTGCCTCCTGTTCAACATTGCTCTTGAAGGTGTTTTGCGACGAGCGGCGTTTAACATGCGAGGCACGATTTTCAATAGATCTGGTCAAAGCAGATGCCGATGACGTGGATATTGTCGGCAGAATATTTGAGGCGGTTGCAGAGCAGTACACCAGACTAAAGCGCGAAGCAGAGAAGATTGGGTTAAAGATAAATACGTCCAAAACGAAGTACACACTGGCAGGCGGAACCGAGTACGACAGGACCCGACTGGGCAGCAGTGTAACGATCGACGACGATGAGTTCGAGGTAGTCGATGAATTCGTCTATCTCGGCTTACTGGTTACTGCGGACAACGACAACAGCCGTGAGATCCGGAGGCGGGTTATCAGTGGAAGTCGTGCCTACCATGGGCTCCACAAGCAACTACGGTCAAACAGACTTAGCTCCCGTACGAAGTGCATCCTGTACAAAACGCTAATAAGACTGGTTGTTCTCTACGGGTATGAGACGTGGACAATACCTGAAGAGGATCTGCGAGCACTCGGAGTTTTTGAGCGACGGGTGTTAAGAACCATCTTTGATGAAATACAGGAGGACGGACTATGGAGGCGAAGGATGAACCAGGAGCTCGCGCAAATCGCCGGCGAACCTAGTATTCATAAGGTGGCAAAAGCTGTAAGTTAACGCTGGACAGGACATGTTGCGAGAATGCCGGGCAACTATACTGTAAAAATGGTGTTCGACGGGAATTCGGTTGGTACAAGACGACGTGGGGCGCAACGAGCAAGATGGTCAGACCAGGTGGAGCAAGACCTAGGGGGTACAAGATGCCCAAGGGATTGGAGAGGAGCAGCCACAAATTGGGCATTATGGAGCGATATTGTGTATCAGTCTATGTTATAGTATTGTGCGGTTATGCCATGTAAATAAATAATGATTTGATGATTCATTTTATCGAAAACTGCAGATAAGTTAGTGTAGATAGTGTCTACCTGTTGACCATTCTCTATTTGGCGTATCACAATCGATGTGAAGCAAGTCAAGTTGGTTGTCGTCGAGCGTTTTGGCAGAAGTCCGTACTTGTCCTCTGAGATGTAATGTGTGTAGCACCGAACAAGTCTCCGGAGAACGATTACCTCAAACAGCTTACAAACAGCGCTTAATGCAGCTATACCTCAATACGTCTGTTTCCAGTTTTGTAAATCTCACCGTTTAAGATCTCTTTGGTCACGAACGGTTCGCAACTTCAAAACGAATTTCGACAGCTTCTTCCGTTCGAAACGGCCATCCACAGAAAACTTGTCCTTACCCGTTGTTTTCTTCTATCTCGGCAACTGCTTTAAAACCGCTTTGATGAAGCTCTCGTCATCAATGACGCAGCACCGGTATTTTGTTAGCAGCTTCGTGTGGAGTTTCCGGGAACGCGTTTTTTCAACACTTTGCTGGCGTTAGTCCCGACTCCGGGATTTCGGGAGTTCTGTACCTTGTACGTTTTCAATCCGGATCGTTTCTTGGCCCTCTAGACGAAACTTCGGATTCCGCTTAAAATGAGCAATCAGCGTTCTCTCGTTTTGTTTTGCACGTGATGTTCCCGGTTTCCGTCCAGCTCCTGGCGAGTCTTATGGCGAATTGAAGACAAATGAAAAACTCTTTCGCCATAGATATCAAAAGTAAAGCCATGTATAATTCGAATGAACGGTTTTGGGAGTACTGCTGTTGTCGGGGAAGTTCTCTGTGGGAGAAGGCTAGGGCCACACCGGAGGATTAGTTCAAGTAGTTTGCGAAGTAGCACCGGAAAATGCCCGTCGGAGTGCCTGTGGACGAGAAGTCTCTTTTCACCGGAATCGCAAGACCGACCTGCTCGGGTAGCATCGGTCCAGCAAAAATCTTCCTCAGCCGAGAAACTGTAAAATAGATCCACCGAGTAGTTCGTAGCGAAATACCGGCCTGAGGCGTCGGGTCGTCAGTGAACCCGAAATCTCTGGACCGACCTCGGCACTCTGCCGGTCAACATTCGGAGTAAGAACAGGTCGCAAATGTTATAGGTTTCGGTAGATATTCATTTGTCGGGGAAGTCTCCGCTGTAGAAGGCTAGCTCTGTCGTCGGGGACTAACCAGAGTAGTATTGACCGTGAAGAATCGCCGGGTCGTCTGGCGTCTGCCATCCGGTAGACATTATACGATCGGAATCGCAAGACCGACCTCGTCCGAAAAGCAAGACGAACCGCGCAGTAGCAATAACGGGACGAATGACCGCTAGAGTTAAAGTCCCGTAGAAACAATAAAGAAGAAGAAGCATTAGCAATAACAAGCCGCAGAGCTACGCAGCACAGCTAGTGTAGATAGATAGATAGAATGATAGAAAGAAAGAAACATAGATAGATAGAAAGATAGATGGATAGAAAGATAGAAAGATAGAATGATAGATAGATAGAATGATAGATAGATAGAAAGATAGATAGATAGAAAGATAGATAGAAGAAAGATAGATAGATAGAAAGATCGATAGATAGAAAGATAGATAGAAAGATAGATAGAAAGATAGAAAGATAGATAGATAGAATGATCGATAGATAGAAAGATAGATAGATAGAATGATAGAAAGATAGAATGATAGATAGATAGAATGATAGATAGATAGAATGATAGATAGATAGAAAGATAGATAGATAGAATGATAGATAGATAGAAAGATCGATAGATAGAAAGATAGATAGAAAGATAGATAGAAAGATAGATAGATAGATAGATAGATAGAAAGATAGAAAGATAGATAGATAGAAGATAGATCGATAGATAGAAAGATAGATAGATAGAATGATAGAAAGATAGAAACATAGATAGATAGAAAGATAGATAGATAGAAAGATAGATCGATAGAAAGATAGATAGAAAGATCAATAGATAGAAAGATAGATAGAAAGATAGAAAGATAGATAGATAGAAAGATAAAAAGATAGATAGATAAAAAGAAAGATAGACAGACAGACAGCAGAGACAGCTGCTATGGACAAGAAAATGCCTATTAATTATGATTTGTTGAATGTTTGTACCATACACCTGGGAAAAACCAATAAATTGTTCAATTTGCGTGATTAAACACCACAGTTTAAAAAAAAGGGTCCTCCTTAGCTCAGTCGGTATAGGCGCGGCTACAAAGCAACACTATGCTGGAGGTGGCTGGGTTCGATTCCCGCTCTGGTCTAAGAATTTTCCGTTAAGGAAAATTTCTCGACTTCGTGGGCATAGAGTATTATTTTACATGCCACACAATCATACTAATGCAGAAATGGTACCTGACATCGAAAGCTCTCAATTAATAACTGTGGAAGTGCCTTTAAAACACTAAGTTGAGAGCAAGCAATAAGCTAATTGCGAAAGCACTAAGCTTGAAACGCTAAGAAAGAAGAAAAACGCTTAAAAAAATTATAAATAAGAACAGGAACGATCTCACAAATCTCAAACACAACCATAAACAAAAGATATACCAATCATCGTCCTCATTGATATCAGCTTAGTTGCTATTTGGAGAGTGAGATTTATAAGTTTTGCTCAAAGGGTTCAAGGTTGGGTCGCCCTAGTAAATGTTTGTTGAAATACTTATGTTTTTTTCCTTAATCTATTTGGGAGAAGTCTGGAATACAAACAAAAAAATCAGAAGAAATGCGGAAACTTGAAAATTGACGTTGAGTGGCCACCCTGGTTCATTCTACCTTTCATTCCGTTGCTTTTCATTGGATATTTTTTCCTCTGTACTTTCCACTTTTTGCTATTCGACTTTTTGTCAGTTCCACCGTTTGAAATTTTTGAACTTATTGTCAAATAAATTCAAACTGTATTTCACCGCGATTCACTCTCACAGACAGACAGACAGACAGACAGACAGACAGACAGACAGACAGACAGACAGACAGACAGACAGACAGACAGACAGACATAGATAAATTTATCTCATAAATTTATAAATAAATTACAGAGATAGCTGCTATGGACAAGAAAATGCCTATAAATGATGATTTGTTGAATGTTTGTACCATACACCTGGGAAAAACCAATAAATTGTTCAATGTGCGTGATTAAACACCACAGTTTAAAAAAACTGTGGAAGTGCATTTAAAACACTATGTTGAGAGTAAGCAATAAGCTTGAAACGCTAAGAAAAAAGAAAGAAGCTTAAAAAATAATTATAAAATATAGGAACGGTCTCACAAATTTGAAATTTTTGAATTTACTGTCAAATAAATTCAAATTATATTTCACCGCGATTCACCCTCACCATCCGGACCAGTCTGCCGCCCGGATGCATGCGTGTGCGTTCAATCCTCGTGTTTTCGGTCTCAGCTTGCTGCTGAGCTACAACACAACTCCTGACCCGTTATATTGTCATCTTATGGTGTGTCTCCGTCCGATGGTGTGTGATATGTTGTGAGTTAGACTACCCGTCCCGATTACTTCGTGATGATCTGGGATCTGGACATTTAGGGTTCTTGGTTTCCGGGACGAAAACGAAGCGCGAAATTGAAGTGGATTGAGTGGTGGGTTTGATTGCGAATTAAGGATTAACCGAAATGCCTCGCCAAAATCGACGACGACGACGACAGTGATTGCGACCTCCGCCCCACAGTGCCGTGTGTGCGTACTTGAAAATTTTTTCTCTAATATATCTAGTGTTGCTCTTTCATCCGAATAGGTGGTATATCCCCGAAGCTGTGCGTTCCCAAGGATTAGCAGCGGTGTTCGATCGACGGCGATCCTAGAACGTCTCTAGGAATACAAAACGAGAATGGAACCGCGAAGTTCCGCATCGAAAGTGCAAACGGGTGGATTTTTCGAAGTTGGTGGAAAATCGAAAAGTTTGTAGCAGTTTTTCGTCCCTCGCCAATGCCTCCGGCTGTCCTCGTCGCTTGGTCCTCCGGAATCAGAGCGTAGTGCAAGTGACAAGTGAGCCAGAGAGTTTTCTTCACTGCGAGTCGGGGGAAAATGCCTGTGTGGTGAACGATGAAAAACGACTCACGAGATGTGTTGAGATGTGTGCGTGAGGAAAAATAGCCAAACAACGGGCGGGTGTGTAGTTATAATCACGAAAAAAAAGAAGTGCACGGAAAATTAGCAGGGTGTGTGTCGCCAAAGAAAAACTCATGTGTTGGATATGATTTAGAAGGAAGAACCGAGCTCGAAACGGAATCTGACGAAGAAAACGAGCAGAAGTGAAAATTGGCAAGTTGCAGCAAAAGATAATCGAAAAGTGAAGAAGATTGACGTCTGAGAACGGGAAGAAGAGATTTTTGGATACGCGTACTGACGGTGGGAAGATGCTGGATTAATCTGCTCAATTGGATGGGAGGTACGTATCCGTTGAATGGTGGGAAAACTGATTCAATGATGGGACTCGGCTTCTGGTAAGAATTTTGAATGGAATCGGTACCGTTGCGCTATGTGGCAATGTTCAACAAGTCGGTGGAATCCGGCAGGGTAACATCTGGCTCGAGTGTTTTTCTTTTTCTTCTTTTGGTTGAAATCCGATTGTGGTGACGTTTATTGGAAAGATTGTGTGTGGTGAAGTGACTTTTTCGATATCACTCTGCGTAGGGCTGGTATAAGACTAACGTTTTACTGGCGTTTTTTTGACAGCCGAATAAAGTTGCTGGAAGTTAATTTTTAACTTTCATAGAGCAGTGATGTAGTAAAAAGTTTAGCGAACGGCAAAGACCTGGATCAGAGTGTTGAAATTTTATTTCTGGTATAAAAAAACTAGTCTGATTGCTTACCAAAACGTGCACTTCTGCAGTTGGTTTTGAATTTTGTAACTATTTTAAAGCTAGTCCCTAAAAACTCTCTTATTTAATGAAATATCTCTGAAGTTTCTTTTTTGACCGAAATGGTCCCCAAAGTCACCTTTTAAATTTCTTGTGTTTATTGTCTAATTTTGCTTCTAGATTATTTACTAAGGCCAATTGAAGAATGCTTTTGAACTGGTTGAAGAATGCTCGTAGAAAAACAATATACCCAGGCAATTGCTCTAAATGCAATTTAAGATGTATGCACCCATCCAGAGTGCTTTAGAAACTTTTAAAGGTCTCTGACCTTGGGAAACCGACGTTTCAATATTTTCCCGTAAGACATTTATGCGTCGAATGAGAATTTGGTAAAGTTTTACAGATTTCTGTAGAAAATTCATCAATTAAATACGTAAATGAAAGGTTTTTCAGAAAAATATGAATATGGATGGATTTTCAGAAAAATATGAATAATACTTCTAAAACATGGATTATATTTCTTTTCCATGGTTTTCATGGTCTTGGGACCAGAAAGCCTCCTCGTTTTTAATTGTTTTTCTTGAAAGTTTAGAGTTTTTCACATACCATGTCATATATGTATATGAAACGCTGGTAAGCAAAATTAAGTTCCCATCTCATCATTTTTTTTAAATTTCTCTCATTTATTTGGTTCAAATTAAAGTAAACACACTGTAGTCTTTTTTGATGTCTTATTTCTTATATTCTTTTCAATTTTCACTTATGGAATAACAATAAAAACAAAAGTTCGACTTAAAGAACTAAAAAATCAATTTGTATAGAAAAACAAACAGTGACAACAAATCGATATGTTTTCGATAAGTTTCCGAAAATTCTTCTGAAACAAAAAACGTTCGGATCAGTGTCGGATCGCCCAGGCAGAAGCAGAAAGCGCATAACGGATACACCAAGATCATGCGTAAAGTCAAGAAAAACCAAAAAGTAACTGTCCGTGAGATCCAGAAAACCCTTCTGCTATCAGTTTCTGGTCGACCTGTTCGTTACCGTCTTGTTTCACAGGGGCTGATTAACAAAGATGCAGGGTGGCCACAGACTCGGGAAAATCGGGAAATGCGGGAAAAATGCGGGAATCCAATATCATCGGGAAATATGCGGGAAAAAGGCGGGAATTTCAAAAGTCATCGGGATTTTTTTTTTTCATATGGAAGGAACCATACTCACACTTTTTCAAATGATTTGAGTAGCGTTTTTGTCATTTACTCGGTCCACCGATCTCATTGTTCAGCCTGTTCAAAACGTACCGCTTGGAGCATCTTCAGCGGTGGTATATTTTAACATCTTTATAGTTGATTTGCATCAGCAAACTTAAAAATAACCAGCTTAAATAGACCAACTTTGCGTTCCCCGCACCGGTGTTGTATTTCTTGTTGTTAAACCCACCAACACCTATCATCTTATAGTATCCAGAGATCAGAAGTTTTTTTATTCAGAGTCCGAGGATTTTTCGCAAACTTTTTACCATGGAACATACCATAAAATCAGGAACTTTCCAGAAATAAAGGGTTCTCCCTAGAAGTTCAGACAACTTTCCTGAAATCAGATTGTTTCCTAGAAATTCAGAGAATTGTCCACGAATTCAAGGAGCTTACTACAAGCTCAGGGAAGTTTCCAAAAGTAAAGGGTTCTCCACAGAAGTTCAGGTAACTATCCAGAAATTCAGGGGGCTTCCAAAAGTTTACAAAACTTATCAGATTATTTTGGGTATTTTTCAGAAGTTCATAGAACTACTCAAGATGTTCAGGGAACTTCCCAATAATTCAATGAACCCGGAAGCGCCCATTTATCAGCAAGGCAAACAAAGCCAAACGACTTTGCTATTGAGCATGCTGATAAGTCCGTAGAGTTCTGGAAAACCGTTCTCTGGGCGAACGAATCAAAATTCGAGCTATTTAATCGAAAGCGGCGTATTCGTGTGTGGTGCACTGCTGTGAAACGCATATCAGTCCCATATGAATAGGAAATCAAGCAAAGATGGGACTGATATGCGTTTCACGGCAGTGCAGATCGGGTGAGGAGCTTCAGGAGCGCAATATCAAAGGCGCGACGAAGCATGGAGAAGAAAATGTAATGGTCTGGGAGTGTTTTTTTTTGTGGGGCGGGGTGGGTGGCCTCGTGAAAATCGACGGGATAATGACGACAGATTCCTACACCAACAGCCTACGAGAAAATCTGAAGGTTTCGCTGATCCAGACGGAACTGAAAGAGAAGTTCGTATTTTAGCAGGACAACGACCCAAAGCATGCTGCCAAGAAGACCAAGTCTTTCTTCCGGCCTTGTCGGATCAAACCGCTTGAATGGCTTCCACAAAGCCCGGATCTCAACTCCATGTATTTCAGTTTTTAAGCTACATTTCTTGAAAAATGCTACGTTTTCAGTTTTTGCTGATAACCTTTCCAATATCAGTATCCTATTTTTTATAAGTTCATTTAGCCTTTTTAGAGCTAAGAACTGGTCCATAGCTACATGTTCGCATATTTGGGATTACCAGGCACCCTCCAATTTAGACGACTAAATAATTGTGGGTCAAAATGCGCTTGAACTGGTTTGCAATAATTGGAATGGTCTCACCATGTTCTACTATTGTTTAAAATTCTTTTTCTTCAAGAAATATCAGGGTGGCCACAGACTCGGGAAAATCGAGAAATGTGGAAATCCAAAATCATCGGGAGATGTGTTGGAAAAAGTCGGGAATTTCAAAATCCAGCGGGAATTTTTGTCATATGGAAGGAACCATACTCACACCTTTTTCAAACGATTCGAGTAGCGTTTTTGTCATCTACCCGGTCCGACCATCTCAACAACGGAATGAAACAGTATTTGACATTGGAATGTGAGTCATTTTCTGATGGGCTAGTTCAGCCTGTTTAAAAATCTAGCATTTAGAAAATCTGGCTACACGGCTGTGACAGGTGAGGTCTCGCACATTACTTACTGTTGTTTTTATTTGATTTGACTAGAACTCCTTAGGTGACACTTTTGACTAAAGCATAACTATTGTATGCATTAGGATAGGAATACTGCTGTCTTTTTTAGAATACCATAAAGTCTCAATCCATTTGTATAATAGAGATACATTTGTCACTGCAGTGGGCAGAAACTTATTGGGCCAGTGACTTTACAGCAATAACAAAGGCACAACAATGCATCAGACATTTTTGTTAGACGAATGCTTGTCTAAAAATTAGCTTTACATTTAAATTTTAGTCTAGTCCGGAGAAGTTTGCGGAATTGGTGACTCGGCTTTTGTAGGCAAACATGTGAATCGACGTTTTTTAGCGAATAAAAGCTCAATTTGAAAAATTAAGACCACAATCGGCTAACAGAAGCTTTCATTTACTCGCTTGTGATTTTAGTTTAGGAAATTGAGCTTTTATTCGTAAGAAATTGTTAATTTAAATGTTTGTTTACAAAAGCAGATTCGCCAATTTCGCCTAATTCTACAGATTTATAAAATGACGACCAATTGATGCATGACGTTATATTTGACCACTTGAATTACCTACCTATGGAGAGGTTTTGATAAAAATGTTGCCCCATTTGAGAAGATTTGTGGGCGAAATCAGGAGGCAGGAAGAAAGAAAGCTGAAGGAAAGTCATCCGAATTTCAAACGGAGCTCTTCGTCTGTATTCCGATCAAAAGTGTTCGCTGTTGTATATCAATTAATCAAAATCCAAATGCGGGAATTTTAAAATTAAGATTGTGTGGCCACCCTGCTAAAAATATCAAGGCCACAACAAATGGGAACTAAATTGGATAATTTAATGGCACATATAAAACACGCTTCTCCTATATTTTTGCGTAGCAATCCAGTTTTTCTTCATATCTTCCTCGGATTTCACTTCCTTAGGATGCTTCTGAAGAGCCTGCTTCATGATGGCCCAGTACTTTTCAATTGGCCGCAGTTCCGATGCGTTCGGGTCGTTGAGATGATTCGGCACGAAATTGAGTAATGGCACCTCTTTCGAGTAATGGCACGAGGGTAAACCCGGCCAGATAATCGTAGGACCATCGTGAAACCTCAGAAAAGGAAGCATTCCTTTATGTACACCTGCCCATTGACCGTTCCAGTTGTCACGAATGGGTTGCTCCGCTTTCCACACGAGCAAACTGCTTGCCAAATCATATATTTTTTGGCAAACTTTGACATCTTCTGCTTTCTAACGTCCTCAGGGACATCGAATTTATGATGAGCAGTGAAAAACTGGAGCCCCGGAAGCTGCCGGAAGTCTTCTTTTACATACGTCTCATCATCCATAACGAGGCAATGTGGTTTCATCTGGGTGTACAGCTTCCGTGCACGTGTTTACCTAACGTATTCTGCCGTTGATTGCGATTAGGCGCCTTTTGGACTTTGTACGCGTGTAATCCTTCATGTTTATTTCGCATGTAGCATAAAAGTTTTGGTAAGATTCAGTTTCTTCGCCACATCTCGAACTGAACTGTTGGGACTCCTTTTGAAAGCTTGAACTACCCGCTTGTGATCCTTAACACTATACGGAGATCCATTTTTGCCACTTTTGACGTAGGACTACGTCCTTGTTTTTAATAAAGGGGTACATGTTGCGAGTATTTTTCTTTCCGATTGATGGTAAAACGTTCGTGGTACCGATTTAAAACACGAGACACCGTAGAATGTACCATTCCCAGCTTCCTGCTGATGACACGATGAGAAAGATCCGGATTTTCGAGACACGTGCGCAACATTTCTTTGCGCCGCTGCTGTTCTTCCGACTCCATCTTCGCAACGATTGCACATCTGCTAGTGAAACTAAATCCACCCAAAATTTCAATAGAAAAACCCAACGGGTAAAAAGTTACAGCCATTTAAAAGTGGTGCAATTTGATTCCTTACAACCTTTAAACAACCCATTTTAAGCAGGATCTACTCAAACCGGTCAAAAGAATTGTTAAAAGTGAATAAACATAGTTGGGAGTCAATTATAATGTTTGAAATTAGAAATATCCTTATTATCAACATGCAATCCTAGGAGTGGACAGCCATTTCTGCTAGAACCAAAGATGTGAAGAGAAAGTATGGATATGTCCGATAGCTTTCGGCAGGTTGTGAAATTGAATAGAAATAGTTTGAAATTTAGCGTAGGGCTTTTGTTAAGCAGTATTTCGAAGCAAACGCACACACTTTTGCCACACATCTCCATGCGGGGTAGGTCAAGGCAGGAACGGATCCATCACCTTGACTGGCAAAAATGCGCTTGATCGTGCTCAAATACCGCTAATTTCTAATGTTTTACACTTCCTAAAGGCTACCAATTTCGGTTTTTACACTTCATAGAAGCTACATGTGACATAAATCAATTTCCAATAAGAGGGGTCGAAAGACACAACTACTTATGTTACCGATTATGTTTTCTCCCGTCGACATTTACTTTAAAAATCTCAGAGAGAAAGTTGGGAGTAATGTAACTGTCAGCATGTCACTCCCAGCTATGGTTACTCACTTTTGAGGAGCCATATTTTTAACTAATTCAAGTAGATCCTATACAAATTTGACTTGATTGGAGACGGCGTACGCAGTTCGAAAGAAACACTTATCTAATAGGGAATGCTAGCTGTGGCATAAATTAATGGGATCATTCAAATAAATATAGCGGAAATCAGGAATGAAATAATTCAAACAATGTTGTATGCTGTATAAAAGATGGCAAACCATTCCGTTGTTTATTCCGTTGCTTTGGCTTGCAATTTAACGAGAGGAAACTTTACACGTCTGTTAAAATACATTTTTTTCTATGTGTATGCACAGTCTTTTCCAAGACTTGACTGATTGAATAGATTGCTATTTTTATCACGAGGCGCTTCTTTCGCGGTAGTAGATAAAATTATCCAAGCAAATGCATTAGGAATTTCGAAATAAATTGATATGTGGCAACATTGTAAATGAGCCATATGGTACTTTCTTACTATCTCTTACTCTTTTTCTTCAAACCGATTTTTCAGATGAAGTTTCGTGATGTTAAAACAGTGCACAATCACTTTCGCAACTCACAAGAGACCTTTCATCAATATAATGGTAATCTCTGAAAATCAATATATCATCTGCACGCTATTTCCAAACAACTCAAACAACTCAAATCAGTCAAAAATATGGCTACTCAAAAGTTAGTAAAGATAGTTCGAAGTGGTGAGATGACAAACAGTCAACATCGACTTGAATCCGATCGATGTTTACTAATTGTCAACGTGTTACTCCTAACTATCTTTACTCTTTTTTGAATAGCCATACTTGTGCTCAATTTAGGGTTGTTTGAAATAGCGTGTAGGTCCGTTTTCTTTTATCCAGTATTGCAGCAAAGCAATGGTTTTGATGGAACCTCTAAAGGAGTGCATTTTGTAAAATTTAATTATTTTCTATGCTTAGAACTGAATTGTTGATACTTTAATGTCATTCTGGTGGGTCTTCTGTGGCCGACATTGGATTTTTCGCTTCGTCAATCATAGTACCTTTATTATTTAAAGTCAAACTTTACCAGCGATAACAGGTTTTTTCGTAGAAGCCTTGGCGAAAACTATATAAAACCCCCGTTGGATGGTTTGTTATTACACAGAAAAAATAAGCGCTCCCGAAATTAAAAAAGGAACGTGAAGTGGTTCACATTTTCAGGATTTTTCCCTTTGAACGTTATTTAGTTCATGATAACGTGATTCAGTTCATGGTGTATTTTTGCTTGTCCTCGAATTCATGACTGCAGTTCACGGATCTGGGCACGGATTATTTTCCGTGTACACTTCTTGCACTCCGGGGCGATGAAATCCGCCACCGTGAGACACTTCGTGTCGATGGGGTATAGCAGATCCGACATCTACAACATTCACCTTGTTGGACGAAGGAACGAGCATTGAGACGAAGCCTATGTCCGTCCGTCAAGCCGTCCAGCGTGACCGGAAAGCATAGTAGAAGATGAAAACGCAAAACCCAAAGAAAGGTGGGGAAAACCTTCCGAGCCTTGGGCCGAGAGTTCGAAGCAACACGTCCAAAAGTACCTCCAGCCCACCCACATAGTCATGTGGAAACCCAAGTCCAAACCGGCCACCCAAAAACAAGAGGTGAGCAGCTAGGTCAACTATATCCCCCGCACCATGTTCCCGATGAATGTTATTTCATGTAGCTGACCATCAGTGAAACAGAGATGTCGAGGTCACTGTTCTTTTCCCAGGGGCTTGCTGTGAATGGGAAGTATTACAGTACCAAACGGCTGCCGGAAGTTTCGGAAGAGGATGTGGTGTTTTTGCCGGACCTGGCGGACTGTGCAAAAAAGTCGTTAGAAGAGGTGGACCACCTGAACATCACTGTGGTACCGAAGAACGTGAACGCTCCGATCATTCTCTAGATGTAGCTAATCGAGAATTTCTGGACCAACCTCATACACAGGATCTATTGCATTTTGTAGCCAAATCCGTGAAGCAGCTCGTGCTTGGGTGTTGTTCACTGTGTTTTTTACAGTTTCATCGTCAGTTGAGTAAAAGCTCCAGAACTGGAGTTGAAAGTACCGAACGTTCACATGAAAATTATAAACACGTACTTCGAAAATCATGATGACCTTTGGGAGTCATCCAATCTACCATTTCTTGAGCTCGACGAATGTCTGATTATCGTTCGGCAGTGAAAATGTGAAACATAAAATTAAAATGCCATGTAATGCTAAGGATCCCAGCGGTGGATTGCAAAATCATGCGTTCGAGAGGAGGCTAAAATAAATCTGGGGTAAAGTGCCCTCCAGAAGGCAAACAATCCAGCTGGATTAGGTACGCTAAAGGTTCCAAATGCACCAAACCGTAACAAAATACAGAATTCTGTAGCAAATTATTGTAAGTGGCCTCAAGAGCGGTCCTACTGTTGGTTTAAATCGGTTCAAATCGGTTGTTGTACGGCTGGTATGAAACTAAAATTGTTACTTGGGATTGTCTCCCCTCTAACTATTTAGGTCAGTTACAATTAGTTTAGCAACGAATTTATTCCAACATAACTTCTTAAAGGGTATCATAGGGAGCGGAAGGGACAGCGCTACAGAAGCAAAACAAACGTTTTCATATGCAAAACGATACACCGCACAGTGGGACTTTTTGGTGGGATTCTAATCGATTAAATATTGATTGACGACTAAGCTATCTGAGGCCACAAAACACTGATAAACATCGCTAAAAATTGACGAAATGAACACAAATGGCAGCAAAATGAAAAGTACGGGCACCAGTATGCGGTGCCTACTTCGATCTCCATCAAATCGGGTATGAGACGTAGTTTGAAAATTGTTTGTTTTTCCAACTAAGTAAACCACCAATACACTTTGTAAGTCTCGTCAAGAGCATCCTTACTGTTGGTTTAAGTCGGTTGAAAACGGCTCCCAAGCGTAGTTAAAAATTTGTTTGTTTTTCCAAAAAAGGGAAATCCCCATCACACTTTGTACAGCATCATTACTGTTCATTTATTTGTAAATGACGATTGTTTGGTACAAAATTGAACATTTTGACACAATCAGACTTATATAATGCAAAAACATAATCACCAATGTGTCAAAGCGGTTTGTTTACCATATGTCTAACCTGGGTTGGAGAATAATCTGAAAATAAAGCTCCACCGAAACGATCCCTACTGCCAACCCATGCCTCTCATTCAACATCTCAGATTTCTCGTGGAAGTACTGAGGCTTGCTCGGCATCCAATAAAGCGAGTACCCGTTAATTATTTAATCTGAATTCAGAAGGGGCCAGAGCTGGTGTATGATGTATGTTAGCCCCAAACACCACCTCATGGTTCACCCTGTTATAGTGTTATGACAGTTGATTTGACAATAGCAGAGTAGTAACCTCGGGTGGTCAATCATGCTCATGTTCACGATCATCTTACAGCTAATTTTCGAATAATGGAAATTTCCTCCTTAGTGAAATATCGGAGTAGGAATTAAAACACAACTTGTTCGTTATACCGTACTCTAAAAAGTGTAAGTTTATTTTCATGGTTACTGCGATGCATACATTTCAAATAATTTGAAACCGATCGTAACGTTGTGACGTACAGTCGTCACCGACACTACACTTAGGACAAGGCCTTTGGCTTGAGAAGATCGTCCCTTCTAAGACGACTATGGAGACCTTTGAAAGGGTATGCAAATTGGACCATTGCCAGTTTTCATAGCAGTAACATTTGTACTCCTTGTCCGGTTATTGTCATTGAATCGTTTTCAAACATCAGAATGGGTCTGTTACTAATCTTTATCAAATTATGTGTTTAGGCATATTTGATATTGATATCAGCTGCATTTTCATGTGAAGTGAAGTCTTCTTTTTTCAGGCTTGTTACAATCTTGTAGTGAGCCTTTAACTGGATATCAATTATGTATGCTTAAACAACATTCATCGCAGTTTTTATGGTTATATTTATTTTCAAATAAGTTCTATCGAAGTCTAAGAAGCGAGCTTAGTATGAAACGCTCACAATCAATCCCTGAATAAGGGCCCCCGCGCAGTAATATTCCTCCGCAGCACACAGCCTGTATTGATAACAATCAACACTGACAAATATTTCCATTTCCTCTATTTACAGGCAAAACATCGCGCGCTTGTGTTGTGTAAATGCCCAGAGCAGCAGAAGCAGAGGAAGGAAGAAGAGCACTAACAATAATTCCAAATGTGTACGGACGCAACCGGGCGTAGCTGGAACAGAAAACCGTAGTGAAAGTTAACACCCTTTCGCTCCCCTTCTGCCCCGCCCGCCGCGGTGTTCTCGCAGTAGCCAAAGGGTGTCCGTTGTGTCGTATAGTCTTGATCGTCAGCGCTTATCGCACGTCGCGTTTTTTTTCTCCCCTTTAGTTTTTAGTTGCGCTTTCCTACCGTTCATTTCTGTTGTGTTCCGAGTAACTTGAAACCGCAAAGTAAAGCACACAATGTCCAGCTGGGCGCAACGGATGCACCGTCGGGCAGCGACCCTGGGCAGTGTAGTCACATCGTGTGGCCACCCGGGATCGCCCTATCCGCACCGGTTGGAGAAGGTTAAGTTCGGCGTTCCGCTGGACGAGGTATGCAAGAACGACATTCCCGGCCCGCTATTGGTGCTGATACTGAAGTTGAACAAGGAAGCACCGGTCCAGAAGGACGTGTTTCGCGCACCTGGGCATCAGGGTGCAATGAAAAAGCTGATCCACTTCCTGCAGCAAGGTCGGCTGGTCAACGTGGACAACTACTCGGTGTACACGATTGCTTCGGTGCTGAAAAAGTTCCTCCGGAAGATTCCCGGTGGCGTTTTTGGTCGGGAAGGTGAAGCCGAACTATTCCAGATCGTGGACATCGACGATGAGCAGCTCCAGCAGGAGAAGATTCACAAGTGAGTAGAAGCATTTCTTTTTTCTTTTGTTGAATGAATCTTATCAGTTGTTTTGGCTGGGGATTAAAGGCTGAGGAGAGACTCAATTATTACCCATGCTTGGATTACTCTATGGCGGCTAGATAAGCCGGCTCGTGACAAGAAGGGAATTTATGAATGGGTGTGTGGAATGAATAAACGTGACTGATAGGTATTTTGAACATGGCACGGAATCTAGATTCGAAGGTGCCAAGATGAATCGACAATACTGATTGACCATAATGAGTTGAATTCGGTTTACATCCACAGCCACTTCGCTACGAACCGCAAAACATCTGCTGGAAGAGGAGGCATTCAACCATTCCGCAACAGCTGTTATTTTTTCGCTTTTGAACGAATAATTTCTAACGTTCCAGCCGCCGCGGCTCCACGAGCACCGGCAAATGGCAAAATCCTAACGGTCGACCATTCAGTCCGACAACCAACTAAGGAGGTTTAATTTCCAGTTCGACGCGCTGCTGCAAACTGCTAGTTATAAATGCAAATGCTGCCGCAGTAACGCTTCACTTCATCTTGCCTTGCCCTTACTTTAAGTTCCTTCAGGTCGAACAATACCGTCTCGGGGTGGTGGAGGCCGCCTAGATTCTGCATCGAAAACCTTCAACTTCAATAGTGCACGTTCGCTGCACTGGTAAAAAGGGGTCGTTGTTCGGAAGACCATAATACCTTTGAAGTCGTTGCCCATAAATGCAGGGCTCTTTAGAAGGAGGCCTTCCTTAGCGAGTGCCGAGTCAGTGGGTCAAATGACGGCGGCGCGCTCGGCGGGAGTATTCAATTCAATGAAACCAACGCGGGTTTTGTGTTTTTGTGTATGTTCGATGCGAGGCGATGTGACCAACGTCGATGGTTCGCTCCTACCAAGAACGATGGTAAACCGGCTGGCTTCATACTGACTGCGCAATCAGCTGTGGTGCGTGTATGCAAGGCAAGTACAACGCAAGGGAACGAACGAGAAGTAAGCGAAAATGAGGTTAAAAGTTTATACACGGTTCTATGAGGTTGAAACAAGACACGATCGGAAAAATAAACAATCAAAGTTCCAAAAAACGCGCACCACTTTGAGCGATTGAGCTGGGAGTTGCAGCCTGTCGGGCCCCTAATGCATAGACTCGGCTCCGGCGTAGACACAGCCATTGGCTACAGTGCACTTTTGCCTCTAGGTGAGATGTTTCGAAAACATACTATGTAGCTACACTATTGCGAGAAATGTTGCTCAATGACCTAAGTAGGGGAAGAGATAGAAGAGCACACGCGGCGGCTTGTTTGCCTGCCTTGTTAACGTTGGCCCACTTTTTGGGCCCCGATTCTCGATCACAGATATGGGCGAAGGAGGAGGGTCTGCTCTTCGAAATGGCACAGTCGTGATTGCAATATGGATTATGTGCTTTGTGTAGAACATGTTGCTCTTCATGAGGATTCGTGTTTTCGTGGAACAGTCCCGAACCGTCACGTTTACAAACATGGCTTGTTTGGAGTGCACTTTATGGTGGTGTAGTTTTTATAGTGTTTGGAGCGATTTGTTTGCATTTACTTGCCCTTAAAATGCGGGTTGTAACGATAACAACTGGGTGTATAATTGGTACAACGACCGTTTCCTAATTTGTGTGCCGGCACGTAGGTGCCATTGTTTGACCGATGATTGGCTGGAAATGTTTTGAAATAAGACTATCGAAACAGTTGTGTGTAGTTTGAGTGCTGACGAAAATAGACTCGAAGTTGAAATCGAAAATCGAGCAGTTAGCAACCGGAAGTTGGGAAAGCTAAAAATACCTATCAATTGGTTGTGTAGAATCGCGCTCAGGATACATCTCACAGGGAACGGGTCATTTGGCATAAGCTAATTTCGCATAACGGAGGAAAGGTATAGTTTAGAATTGTTCGAGCAGTGAGGGTCAATTGGCACAAAGGCATAAAATTATCTTTTTGCTTAATTTATAACATCAAGACCACATTGGACACCTCCGGGTACGCTCCGAGTAACACAGGAAAAGTGGTCAGTTTCGAACAGGGGTCAAAACTAAAAAATCCACTCTTTGAAACACATTACAATCCAACAACAAGTTCATTGGAGATCAAATTGAATCAACATCCCCCATGGTTAGTTTTTGTACATTTCTATTGGTGGGTCGAGTAAATCTTGTGCTTTATAATCGAGTGTTAAACACGGTATCTTCTTTATCATCATCGCTGATTCAAATCGCTTAATTATGCAGCAGGAAGTGGCGATAGGGATTATCTGAGCTACCCTCTCTGATCAATTTTTGCATGAGAGCACTAAACATCTAGCTCGCAACGATAATTTCACATCTGTTAGTCATGTCGTAGTACTTTTATGTAAAGGCATTGACTATGGGAGTGATACTGGCGGGTCCGGGGTCTAGAAATTAGGCTTTGGAAAGTAGTTTGAGCATTTGAAATTGCTCAATGTTCCTATCATTGGACCTACTGCTTGGGTGACAGATTTCCATTGTTGATGTTTTTAAAAAAAAATCAATTTTATAATGTTTAACTTGTGTGTAGTATTGTAATTAATTTTGTCATACTTTTTTTTTATTAATGACACTTTACACCAGAAGGGTGCATTCGTGTCTTGCGAAATTGATATTCACAACTTATATCAATCCACTTCACTTCATTCCGCCCTTCTCAACCCTTAGTTATCTAATTTTCTACTTATCCTTCTGTTTCTTCGCTGGTTTGCTCCTTATTTTTCCTGCTTCTTGCGATTGTTCTGCTTTTCTTATCTCTGTTATTTTTCTTTCTTTTTGATTTTTCTCCTTTCACTTGTCTTCCCTGGGCACTGGAAAAACCTTGTGGTAGCTTGAAAACTACCAGGTCCCAGGGCTTATCTGGATCTTTACCCAAACGGGAAAGATGCAAACCAGTGTTTCCAGGGGTGATGTGGACCAGAAGTGCATTTGAACCCACTAGTAGTAGAATTTTAACTTTTAATTTGACACCTTTCCTTATTTTCATACAATATAGAATTGGTATAATTTCACTAATATTACTACTACTCAAAGAATCGTCTTTTAATTTTAATACCTTTATTATAACTGAGTTTTAATATGGGTCTGCAATTTTCTGGAAAGCATCACCACACAGATTCTACATTTGGTTTGGCTGTTGTTGGCAGAGAAGCGAATTTTTTTTTTTTATACTTTTAGAACGAAAAAAGAAACTATACTCGAATAAGCATGGCTAGGCTTGGAGCTTGGTAGTGTCCCAGTAGAAGCAAATCCGAGTCTCATGGCGACTCAACTTGGATAGACAGGCTTCTCGGCCTTTGGTTGGAACAAGACCAAGTAGCCGCCCAAGAAAGACCTACGTGGACGAAGCACATGCATGCGAGTATCTTCTAAGGCGGTATGTTCCCAACAAATCAAAAGTAATAACAACAGTGTGGGTAAGTTAATCATTTATCATTTCCAAAACTACATACACATCATACCTACATACATAACTGTATATTAATAGACCGCTCATAAATATCCATGTCCAACAGAGCAGCTTATTATCCCGATGAGTTTAACGTCAAATACTTCGTTCCATTTGGGAATAAGGGAGATAGCTGTCACATTGTCACACCTTTACTATATGAAATTGCGCAGATACCTGCACTGACAAGAAAATCACTAACAATATAATAACAAGGACAAGTACATAAACACGGCCATGCCCAAATACCAGCACAACAAAACGCGTACACACTGATACTGAATCCCAAAAAATTTCAAGAAAATTATATGAGCTGATTTTGAAAGCCCGGTGTTTATTTGGTCACCATAGAGTAATCCTTCCGGCCAAATCACTTGAAAATTTTCAAAAACCAACCCCGAAAAAAATGATTTATGATAAAACACTTACTACTAGTACCGATTAATATACAAATTAAACATTTCAGGTCATTTTGTAGCAGAGCAATCATCTCAATCCAAAGACACTACAAACCCCTCCCCCAACCTAATCCTTATCCCCACCCATGGCGATCATGTAGCCTGCATGTGGCGAGTCAGCCATTACCCCTCCTTCTCTATCAGCCTTGGATTGACTTGCGCTCTTACTGCCCCACCCTGTGCTGCAAAATGAAAATGAAAATGAAAATGATTTTTCTCCTTTCACTTGTCTTCTTCTGCTTCGCTTTTCTTCTTCAGTTGTGTTACGTTTCTCTCATTCATGTTGTCTTCTTCCATTTCACTTTTGTAATTTGGCTTCATTCCAGTACATTTCTTCTTCCGTTGTGCCTCCATCAATTTCATCTGTAGTTCATTTTTTCCTCTATCCGCTACGGTTTTCTCTTCCGTTGATTCCGTTACGCTTCTTTTTTTGCTTCCAATTTTCTTGTTCTGCTTATATTCTTCCATTTCTTTTCTTCTGTTTCTCTACGTCTTCGGCTTCTTGTGCTGCTACTCTTCCGATTCTCTTCGTCGACTTCTATTCGCTAACTTTGTCCTCTTCGCTTTTCTTCTTCTTCAGTTGTGTACCTTCTCTCATTCGCTTTGTCTCTTCTATTTCACTTTTATATTTCGCTTCTTCCATTGCACCTCTTTCAATTTCCTCCATCCGCTTCGGTTTTCTTCTTCCACTGACTCCGTTACGCTTCTTTTTCATACTGCTTTTATAGTATTGTAGTTGTATGAAATAGTGGGGACATGTGAGCGTAGTTGGAATATTTACCATACACAGAATATAATTCGGATAGGAGTTGATGGGTGTGAAACGATTAGTTACTAGTAGGCGTCTTCAATTGAGGCAAACGGCCCATCGCTAAAGGAAAGAAGATTTACATTCTAAACATGTTTTTCTTAATTTTAAGAGTCATAGGGTAGAGTTTTGAAATTGTACGCGAAGGACCGGTTTTTGAAAACATTAGCAAGCATTTGAACAGCTAAGAAAAAATGCGAAATTTAATGCATTATAATTAATTTTAAGATTTAATCATTTTTCTACCTATTTAATAATGATTGGTTAGAAATAAAAAATAAAAAGGTTTTATTTCATGTTTCCTTTGGTTTACAATTTTCAAGGTTGCTCGATTTGGCGCAGTATTTTTAATCAAAAATGTTTTAATCTACTCGTCATACAAAATAAGTTTGATACGACCGAACAAGGGAGGGTCCTCCCTTAGCTCAATCGGTAAAAGCGCGGCTACAAAGTAACACCATGCTGGAGGTGGCTGGGTTCGATTCCCGGTCTGGTCTAGGAATTTTTCGTTAAGGAAAAGTTTCTTGACTCCCTTGGCGTAGGGTATGATTTTACTTGCCACACAATCATACTAATGCAAAAATGGTACCTGGCATCGAAAGCTCTCAATGAATAACTGTGGAAGTGCATGCTTAGTGAGCCTCAAAATGTATCGAATAATTTGGAGAATGTGCTTGCGTCAATCTGGATTAGTACATTAGATTTCTTAAATGCACCGTACAAAGTATTCAAAGGATGTTGTTTGTGGTCCATTTGATTTCTTGAATCCGTATTACAAACTCTTCTGTCGATGGTGTTTGTGGTTTCCATCAACAGTAAAGATCAATAAACTCTCTTTCAAAGACTTGAAAGCTTCATTCAAAGCTTCTTGGGCCTCATCAGACTTGTGAGCTTTCACAACCCAGACAACCACAAGTCGTATAACAGTGTTCAAATAGTAGCGTATATTCCTATATTTTAAGTCAACATCGCAATTAATTGTGGACTTTATCGTGTTATGTTTACGTTAAATCGTAAAGAGTGCAACTTTTTGACTTATATACGATGTGTCATTTATTCATCGTACTGCGTTATAAACAAAATCGGATAAACATCGCTAAGCTTTTTAAACCGAATTTGTTATTACAAATTCAATCGCATACGATATCAAACCAACTCGTTTAAGAAAACAAAGGAACTTGCACGTATATGGCCTCCACTTTTGCACATATAAGCCATGTTTTTTGCATTCTATACGATTTGTTTACTTACATATATGTTTGTATATCATAAAAACAACTTTCATTATACGTGAATTTTGGTTGTCTGGGAAGATCACTCTCCAGATCTTCATATGAAAAGAGCGACTCCGGCGTATTGGTTAGCATCCATATCTCACCAAAGTATATTCCTATTCTAACTAGCTATTTTAATAACCATCCAAAAAACTTCTTTTTGATTCTAACAGATTTTTTTTAAACTCTGATAACTATTCATAGAACCTTCCTAACACTTGGTACTTGAGAACTTAAGTTTTCTCATAAATTCTGCTCCTCAAACTTGTGGGTTTTATGTGAGTTTCTTTCAATTATGCTTGTGATCTATTTTAATATTTTTAAGTTTACTCCCTCAGAATCTTTTTACGGATTTGGTGAAAATCTCTTTGTGCGCATCTTCCACTTTTAACTATGATCTGAATTAACATTTTGTAGCAAATAAAAGTAGGAATGTTTTGAACATGTTTTAAGGTGCCAGGTTACATGACCTTAAATAACAATCTCTAATCATGTTCCTCTAGAACTTTCAATATCGCCTCCTCTTGTTGATTTTTTTCACAGATGTTCAACGTGACGTCTCACATACAAGATAAGGCTAGTATCACTTTGTTATAAGCAGAATGTCAGGAACAAGCAGCAATAAGAGAATTTATTTTGATCATTGAGTTTCTTTCAGAAGCAATAATTAGAAAGCAAAGTATAGTCTGAAGTATGTGCAAAGGAAATTTATATCTTTCGTGAAATTTATATCTTTCGTGAAATTTACAAATTTAGCTGTGACTTCCTTACTAATCAGGGTAAGGTCGGGGTGAACTCTGCTCTGATCACAGAAGTTGTCTGCATTCTATTCGGCCCATGACTGTATTTCGCCAGTTACGTAGTCTGCGTAGCGCAATTTTAACTGGGCTGTCTTTCGACGCTCTAAGGACATGCTCAGCCCACTGTAGTCGTCCGATTTTTGTTATTTGAACGATGGGAGGTTCACCCAACAACTGCTACAAATCGTGGTACATTCGCCTTCTCTACCATACTCCATCTGAACTCCACCGTAGATCGTCTATATTAATTGGCCGTAGAGGACTCCCGCACAAATTAACTTCTTTTGGATGGTCGTCGAACATATTTCGATCTTAGCATCCTGCGGAGTCCAAAGTAAGCACGATTGCCTGCCATAAGGCTTTTTATCTCTCTGCTGGTGTCGTTACCGAAGGCCACCAACGAACTCAGCTACACGATTTTATACCGCCTCGATTTCATCATCGTCGAGCTGAACTCGTGGTGGGAGTTCCTCTTCCTCCCACGTATTTTGTCTTTGACGCATTAATCCTACTTGCTTGAGCCTACGATACCAACTTCGTCGGCAAAGCCAAAAAGTTAGATGGATTCCCTGAAGATCATTCCACTTGTGTCTATCTCCGCTCTTCGAATCACACCCTTCAATGTTAAATAGCAAACAAGACAATCCATCACTCTGCCATAACCTTGTCCGTGGTTCAAAGGGACGCGAGACGCAAGAGATGGGGCACACGATGTCATCCATTCAAATGTTCGATAAATACTCTTCCTCCCAAAATCTAATTACCCAGTGTAGCGCCCTAAGCTAGCTACACTGGGTAGTTAGAATTTCGGAGGAGGTGGTTTCACCACCGTATTCGAATAGCTCGCTTGGGAGTTGGTCAACACCAGCAGCTTTGTTGTTTTCCAACTTCCTTTTCAACTTCCTGGAGGGTTAGTGTCGAACTCCTGTCATCCATGCACCATCGTACAAATAAGGTTCCATCATTTCCATCTAACAATTCATATCATAGTAGGTTGTGAGTAAGAAGTCGATTTCATTAGTTTGACAGTTGCACCATGACGAAGTGGCAGTGTATTCGTAATTTGCCCCACTCAGAAATGTCCCAAAAAACATTTCAATCCCTGTGGGAGTGTCCCTTTGGACCCTAAAAAAGGTCTTAGACAGGGAAAAGAAAGGATAACTATCCGCGAAGGTGGCCACAGGTCGTCCGAAGTCAGCTCGGATTCCGAGGGTTATCTCTGCAATCAAAAATAAGATTTCGGGCGAATCTATTGCGTTCAATGAAGAAAATGGCGAAGGAACACGGGATCAGCGATTTCACGGCACGGTAGATCGTGAAGGAAGATTACGGAGCGAAATCAAGAGCACGAAGAAAACTACTCAAATGATTACCAACCGTATCTGGCAGCTACGAGTCTAGCGATGTAAGAAAATTTCGAACTTCCTCAAGCGAAATAATCCGGTAATCCTGTCCACCGTAGAGAGCATGTTTACCGTCGATCTAGTATCAAATTCCAGAACCGATTGCTATTTTAGTTTTCTCTCGGCAAAAACGTGCCCGACGAGCATAAAACGCATATCTGACCAAGCATCCTGCTAGCGTTATGGTGTGTTTAGATTGGTAGCTTCCGATGGCACAAAAATCAAACCCGCTCGGAAAAAAATCTGAATTTCCATTATTATATAAATATCAGAGCATGTGAAATTGTATTTTATTCTACACGAGGTAGCAACTTCAATGAAATAGTTCTAACAAATACGAGCTTTTGCATATAATATTATCGACAATGAATGGAATGTCCCAGAGCTTTACACTATTTATAATTTAAATGTGTATGTTTTGTGACGGTCCATTTATGTGCATGATTTTGAACAGAAATTCACATTACTTTTTCAAGCCGTGCGGTGTTCATTCCAGAAGGCGGCAAAGTAAACACGAAGTTTTACATCGAGATTCTAAGTAAACATGTTCTTCCGTGTACTTCATCAACATGGGGCTCCGTGCCAAACCTTGAATCGCACTCAGAAGAGGTGGGCAGTGTACGCGGATACGCTGAGCGCTGATCGGGAAGTTGGCCTTTGAGCTGGAGGGAAGATGGGTGTTTTATGGTCGAGTCGCTCGGGAGACATTTTTGGTGAGTACCGACTTAAGATGGAAGACAGAATACTTGCATTCAAGTTCGGAGGAAAGCAAATATAACAAATTTGGATCAGATAGCCGGCCTACGGTAGAAGAATACTGATATGCAACCACAGAACCTCGTGTCAACAGTAAAGCATCGCGGGCGTTCCGTCATGGTGTGGAGGTGCATGAATGCTGCGAAGGGAGCAAATTACAATTATCGAAGGAAGTATGGATCACACAATGTACATCTGCATTTTGAATTGCCAGTGCTGAGAAATTTCGATTGCAAGAGACATACATTTTACAGCAGGATAATGATCCCAAACACACAGTTCAAAATACAAAGCCGTTGGTTTCCATATAATACTTCCAAACAACTCAATGCCCCCAAAGCCCAGTCATCAACCCGATCAAAACCACTTTTGTGAAAATAATCATTTATGAAAAAAGTTGATTTTTGACTACCCTAACGCCGAAATGGCCACCCTATTTTTTTTCCTCTATTCGGGACATAAACCACTGCGACCAGTAATTTGATCTATTGTAGTATATCCCGTATCGTTGTATATCCCGTAGTGTATGTCGATTTACCTCATCACTATTGAGAAATGATGAGGTATTCGGTGTTGTTACAGTTTTCATTGTTTGTTTTGTTGGCAATGAATCAAATTTTATTGAAAGTTTCCGCTATTTAAACCCTTTAAGGAGTGAGAGCACTCTTCAAAGACGCGCCCCTTTGTCAGTCAAAATCAGATTCATTGCAAAGAAAACAAACTATGACTCCGATACTGACCATGCATCAGACCCTAGTCAGAACCAATTCAAACTATAGAACATCAAATAGACAATGAGAATTCACATAAATGAAGACTAACCATGTTTTACTTATTCTAAGCTCATCCTCGCACAATTGCGAAACGAGTATTGTCACTTTCCATAAGACATAAAATGTAATAAGGACTAAAATATGTTCCTTTGACTACAAATAACAAATATGTTCCCTAGTTTGAATTAATTCGGACTAGGGTTCGGTGGTAGATCTGATACCCCGTAACGCACCACAAAAAGGTGATCTACCAGCGTTACGGGTCATGGCCACCCTAATAACGCAATAAAAAAATACGGGTCAAATTTTTCGATTTAGAACAAAACTACCAATTCTCGAGTACTTTTTCAAATGGACGTAAGTAAAGTTTGGACGAAAATGAGAAAATCAGCATTGAACTTTTTTGAGTTTATTTTTTTCCTATTTGAAAACCGGACGTGTTTATCCCTATTAAATTCCACTGGTCAACGATATTACATCACTGTGCTTAAAAATTACACCACGAGTGAAAATTCAAGTTTCATGTAGAAAAATGTTTCTTACAACGGTCTGCAATAGAAAAAGATAATACGACATTTTGATAGTTCAGTATGATATATGGCATATACTTGCGTCAAAATGATACGTCAGTCTGCGAATGACATATTTCACACAGATATTTTTAACTTATAAAAACGACGTATTATTTTTTTCTGTAACCAAACGTTGTAAAAATATCTTTGCTAAGAAAATCAATTTTTACTAAAAATAATCTAAATTTGTAACCTTGTAGTATAAAGACTTTTACAAACGCGTCGTTAAGGGGCATTCAAACGGTTTAACAATGATTCGCAAGTTACTTTTCAACACAAGCGGCGTATGTACATTATTCTCAAAAAGTGCAAAAATGATTTTACACCGTTTTGTAAAAAGTTAAAAAAAAGTATTCATAAATAATCCATCAAAAAGTTCAATAAATATGGGCATACATACGTGTTTTTTTGAAAACATGCCATGAATGTTCTTTACATTACGTTTGTTTACATTTTGTGACTTACGTCCTTTTGAAAAAGTACTCGAGAATTCTTAGGAAGTTCTGATATATTGTATACGTTTTTTCTATAGAACTGCTTCATTACAGTGCACAGTGGTCCAGAATGCGAATTTAGCTGGAATTATTCGTTTTCAGCCTAAGTTTGAAGTTCTGGAGCAAAATTGTCTTCCACAAAGTTTTTTCCAATAACAAGGTGAGAATGAAAACTACAGTGGTCCTTATTTACAGAGAAATCGAAAATCTAACTTTTTTAATTGCAGAAATAAAGGCATACATTCTTCGGAAAAGATGTAGATTAATTAATTTTAAGCAACTTTGATTGAATAAAATTTTCTGTGCCTTTTGAAAATACCGAATTAGAGCAATTTTTCCTACGTAGCTCAGGGTATCCCTACAAAAATCTTTTTTTTTTACTTGATGTAGTATTGTTGTAACCAATCATTTTGTTCGTTGAAATCTATTGTTGATTGGTTTGTTGGAATCTAAAATTTACTGTTTTATTACTGAAATGAACTAATGTGGTAAAAATGAAGCATAGCTAATTGTACGCAATGTTGCCAATAAAACATGTTTGTAGTTTTTGAATAAACCGATTTTGAACAATTTTCCCTTGATAACTTAGGGTGTCCCTACAAAAAAAAAAAAAAAAACAGTTGTTTGCTCTAACTTTTTTATTTTCTAATTTGCCAACAATGTTGTCTTCAGATGATATTTATAATTTAAAAAGATAAAACTTTTGACGTTTAAATCTTGCCGATATCTCTTACCGTAACTATTTCCTTTTAAAATTACGCCCTTTTCAAATGTGTTTTACTTAATTTAAAAAATAGCCTATCTCCAGTTTTCAGATATGATTAGCAATAATAAATATCCTTTCAAATTCTGTTGATAAATATTTTTTTTTTTTTGCCCCAAGTAGAGACATTTACATTTGAAAAAAGGCCTATTTTCAGGGTGGCCACAGACGTTTGATATTGGCATGTAAATCATTTTCTGCTGTCTTTAGTCAGGCTGTTCAAAACCACACCGCTTAGAAAATCTGGCTACGCGGCTGTGGCAGGTGAGGTTTCGCACATGACTTACTATTGATTTTAGTTTACTTGACAGGAACTCCTTAGGTGATCCAGCTATTATATGCATTACTGAAATTTTAGGGGTAGGAATACTGCTGTCATTTTTAAAATATCATTAAGTCTCAATCCATTTGTGTAAAAGAGAAATATTTGTCACTGCAGTGGACAGAAACCTATTGTGCCAGTCACCTTACAGCAACAACAAAGACACCCAATGAATCAGACAAGTTTTTAAAAACGAAAGCATACGAAACGAAAAATTAGCGATGTATTTTTCAACCCGTGCTAAATAGACTTAAAGCGGACAAATATGCGAAATGGGTGCGTCTGCTTTTGAGAACAAGCATTTCGATCAACGTTTTTTTTTTAGCGAGTAGAAGCTTAATTTGAAGAATTAAGGCCACAATTGGCTAGCAGTACCTTTCTTTTACCCGATTGTGGTCTTAGTTTAGGAAATTAAATTTGAGTTCCTGAGAAATCGTCTATGTAAATGCTTGTTTCCAAAAGCAGATTCGCCCATTTCGCAAATTTCCCGGAAATTTCAAATTTTCTACCAATTGATGTAAAATCATATTTTGGATCATTAGAATTACCTACCTATTGAGAACTTTAGATAAATATGCGAAGTTCGATGGGTGGAAAATGAACGGGTTGCTAGAAGAGCGCTACAATTGTTGCCCCATTTGAGAAGACTTGTAGACGAAGTCAGGAAGCATGAAGAAAGAAAGCTGAAGCTGAATTCGAATCAAAAGTGTTCGCTGTTGTGGTTGATGCGGTAGATGATTAGATGCTGGGACCAAAGTTGAATTTTGTCATCATTTCTGCAGCAATGGTCCAGTCGTTTCCGAGATCGAATCTCCTATGGCCTCGTTTTTTTGATGATTTGAAAATTTTATTAAGAACGTGCTTCAGAGCAGAATCATTAATTTAAAGAGAATTGAAAGTGAGCAATCTTCGGCCAGCCCTTAATATGGAAATCTGGTTCGCCTCTGAAGCGGCAATCATGAAAGTGAGAGAATTTTCAAAAGTTTCCGAGGAATGCGTTTTGCAATTCCGCAACGACTGTCGATCTATTTACTGTGGTTTTCTGAAGTAGCTACTCAGCAGATCTCCAATAACATACCCTTCAAGGTGTCCTTTCTCCATATGAATTATAGGTTAGGTTAATTTCCACTTCACGTTTTTGTGACTAAAAATCTCAAACAAAACAAGTGGAACAAACGATTCATAAAAAAATCACGCCTGAAGTCCTAATAGCATTTGAAGTTGATGCTCAGAAAACTTTGAAGTGATTAATCCAAATTATATTAATTTATTCTCCCAGTCGGGAAAATATGGCAAAAATGCGGGAAAAATTCGGGAAAAATGTGGGAATTTAAGATTGTGTGGCCACCCTGTATTTTGTTTACAAAAACCATAATAACTTTTGTTTGACATACGATAGAGATGATTTAAGCACAAGTTTGTAACATTAATTATTCTCGAATCAATGAAATAAAAAATAAAATACAGCAAAATAACTGATTTTTTATAGGGACACTCTATGTTACGTAAAAAAAATGCTCTAATTCGATAATTTCAAAAGGTACAGAAAAAATTACTCAATCAAAGTTGCTTAAAACTATTTAATCTACAACTTTTCCGAAGAATGTATGACTTTACTTTCGCAAATAAAGAAGATAGATTTTCGATTTTTTTGAGTTTTTACTCACACTAAAAATAGCGCCTTATTATAAAAAAAAATTGTAGAAGACAATTTTGCTCTAGAACTTCAAACTTAGGCTGAACATGTATCTTACCAGCTAAATTTGCATTCTGGACCACTGTGCACTGTTTGCAGCATTGACAATTTGCTCGGGGGTGAGATAACAAGTATCGCATGCTTCACAAATGCAAACAAACAATCGTTCATTGAGAAAGTTCCAATCTTCGGTATTAAATAAAGCTTGTAAACCTTGATGCATCTGTGTTCACGAGCTCCACACAACAATTGCTCAAGCCACAACTGGAGGCGACATCATCCAGTCACATATTCCATTAAGAGCTCACCCCAGCATTAGCCTCCGGACCAGCCAGCGCGCTTAATTCAATCCTTCATTCAATTAGACGAACCCCACACTCTAATGGGGCATAATTCAATTTCAAAACTTCTCTGTCTCACAACATTCCATATCGGGCCGTTGCACACAGGGAGGGCAACCCCTTTTTCGAGAGATGTAGTTCTGTCATCCAATACGCCCTGCCTGCCAGCCAGCCTTAGCCGTTTTGTGCCTTGTTGACACATAAATTAATACCATATCGACTGTGTTTTTCTCTCGCTCCGGTTCTCGATCCGGACGCGGACCCCACGCACACAAGCGTCCAGGGCAAAAGTAGTTTTGTGATACAATTTATATCACATTACGCGACCAGAAGAACGCACGATCCGGCCAGGAGGTCAGTGCACTTAATGGCGGCGGCCTGATGGTCGTCACTGGCGATGGATTGTTGTTAGTTGTTGGCATTTGTTATGGGGCTTGCCCGGCATGAAATTTGCGCCCCCTGGTTTGGCCCAGTTATTTCCTTTTTTTTTCCTGCCATCGCATGTGAGCGGTTCAGGTTTTGTTTTATCGTTTGTTTGTGTTCCTCCGGCTCTTTGCTAACATAACTGCTTCTATAGTAGAGAGAGAGAGGGAGAGAGAGAGTCGACCGAATGCACAGCCATTCAATCTGTGTGTGTTGGCGTTGTGACGGTGACACTAGCAGTGGACGAGATATGTGAAGCGATATCACTATCATGGTGACACAGTTCGGCGCGGCGTAAACAATTTGAACAAGCGGAGAAGAACCGAATGATTTCGAAGCGCACTAAAGGACTGATAAAACCTGTTGGCAACGCTGCTAGTTTCATACTACAGCTTGATCCGCCGAATAGCGCAGCGCGTGATGCTCTCACGCATCGCATTCTTCCAACCATCATCAACTGCAAAATTATTTTGTTGATTTGCATAACTACGAATAAGAAGTCATAAAAGTTGAACATTTCTAAAGGTCTCGCCACACAGCAGCTATTTCTAGTATATAGTGAGGATTTCAAGCAGCTTGTCAGAGCTGGCATTTTATGTCTGCTATGGCCAGAAATGCTACAGCTGAGCTATTTCAGAACGAAGAAGGCATCGAAATTTCCCAATAAATACTTTGTGTGGCAAGCCATTTGCACGAAGTGGCAAAAACATAATTGTTGGTCGTAAGCGATGCACCTACTCGCAACCAAAGCTAACAGCTGAGATCTCATTCCAGAAACAAGTCGTCAGAAACGTCACTACAAAAACCGAGCTGTCGCCAATTAGCAAAAGTCCTATTAGATTGTCTGGCACGATTATGCAGCATTATGCCACTATGCTAAAACTGTGATGAAGTGGTACCAAGTAAATCAAGTGAACATTGTACCAAAACCTCACATCCGCCAAATTGTCCAGAGCTATGACTAATCGATAGATATTGGGCTCTGATGATCAGGAAGCTTTCTGCAAAGAAGCAAGGAATCGAAGACATCAAACACTTCCAGCAAATTTGGACAAAGGCGGCTTCCACGATTTCTGAAGAGTCTGTACAAACCCTAATGGACGAAGTTAAGCGCATAGTTCAAAAATTTTATGCAAATACCGAATAACTATGTTTTGTCTTCACGAATTGTTAAAACACATCCCATGAATCTGAAATAAACAACTACGACGGAAATATAATGCGAAATTTATGTTTTATTCATGTTTTGAGGTGTCCATATTATTGCGGATACGGACCTTACGTGGTTAAACTATTATTGGCGGCTAGTATAAACCACACTACTTAATTTAAAAATTAAATTGCCTACTTGAAATATTCTTCTACCGAAACGTATTCCAAAAAAATCGAAAAAATGATGAATTTCACCCGAATTCACGATACTAAGTATTTTCAAGATGATAACGTTGAGAAGCAGATAACTATTCTACCAGTTCAGCTTTTCAACCTTTGATTTTGATCCATGGCTCCAACGCACAATCACCCGTTTTAAAACTTGAAAAACCGAGTGGATCGAAACCAAAGCAAGTGCGCAATTCGAAGCGTAAAATGTCAACATATGACTAGATGGTGCTTCTTTCGAACTACGTCGAAATCGTGTCGGAACCCACGGAACGTAAAAAACCAAAAAATTGGGCCAATATTCTCGGTAAATCGACCAACTCGTTGCTGGTGACGTTATGGACTGAGAACTGCTTTGTAAGATAACAAATATACGATGGCTTTAAGGAACTTGAATAACCAATTTGAAGGAACTTGAACGACAAGCCTATGAAAAGAAAATAATTTTCAGAACGTCTCAAAAGCAGAATCCTGTTTCAGATTCCCCAACAGCAATCGGCAAATACCCCAGCATCACTGATCCTTACTTTTGCTCCTATGTTGACATACGTAAATTTGTATTCAGCATCCACCATGGCCAGAATGATGCTGAACTGCTTTTTATTATTTAAATAATCTCTGACGCTCTTTCCAGGGTTTTTTATACTAACGTGTCTTCCGTCTAACGCTCCTGCTCAATTGAAAAATTGTAATTTTTCTTCAAAATTTCATAAAATTGACTGCCACTCGGCTTCTAAATAATATACGAAACTTAAATAAACCTGTCATTTCAATTTCATTCAATTTTCCTCTTAGAACCGATACATACCAGTATTTTCTCTGAAGTACTTCCCTGAAGTTCTCTGAAGAGCTTTCCTGAAATTCCTCTAAAGAAATTCCGTGAAATTTCACCCGAGAACTTCCCTGTAATTCCCTGAAGAACTTTCCAGAACCGCTCTGATGAATAATTTGTATATCTCTGAAGAACTTCCCTGAGCTTCTCTGTAGAACTTCTCCGAAGTACTCTGACGAACTTTTCTAATGAAGCTCCACGAATTTCTCAAAAGAACTTGCATTAACTCCTCTGAAGAACTTCTGCGAACTACTCTAAAGAACTTCCCTGAATTTCAATGAAGTACTTTCCTGAAGTTTGATGAAGAATTTCCATAAAGTTTCTCTGAAGAACTTCCGTGAAGAATTTTCCTGAACTTCTCTGAAGAATTATCTAAAGTTCTCTAAAGAACTTTCCCCAAGCTCTCTGCAGAATTTTATCGAAGTTCTCTTAAGAACATCTCCGAATTTCTCTGAAGAACTTCCCTGAACTTTAATAAAGAACGTCCCCGAATTTCTGTAAAGAAATTCCCTGCAGTTCCTCTGAAGAACTCCCTTGTAGTTCTCTGACGAACTTCCCTGAAATTCGTCTGAAGGACTCTGATGAAATTCCCTGAATTTCTGTGAAGAACTTCTCTGACGTTGCTCTGATGAACTTTCCTGTAGTTGTCTGAAAACCTGCCCTGAATTTCCTCTGAAGAAATTCCATTGGAGAACTTCTTTGAAATCACTTTCCTGAAAATTCCTCAGAAGAAATTTCACTGGAGAACTTCCCTGAGCTTCTCTGTAGAAATTCTCTGAAGTTCTCTGAAGAACTTCCCTGAGCTTTTCTGAAGAACTTCCCCGAAGTACTCTGAAGAACTTTTCTAATGAAGAACCACGAATTTCTCTAAAGAACTTGTATTGACTCCTCTGAAGAACGTCTCTGAACTTCTCTATAGAACTTCCCTGAATTTTAATGAAGAACTTCCTTGAATTTCAATGAAGTACTTCCCTGAATTATAATGAAGAACTTCCATAAACGTTCTCTGAAGAACTTTGCTGAAATTACCTGAAACATTTTCCTGAACTTCTCTGAAGAATTATCTAAAGTTCTCTGAAGAACTTCCCCGAAATTGTCTGCAGAACTTCACCTAAGTTCTCTGAAGAATATCTCCGAATTTCTCTTAAGACCTTTCTCTGAACTTCTATAAAGAACGTCCCTGAATTTCTGTGAATAACTTCCTTGCAGTTCCTCTGAAGAACTTCCTTGCAGCTCTTTTGAAGAAGAACTTTTCCCAAGCTCTCTGCAGAACTTTCCCCAAGCTCTCTGCGGACTTTTCCCCAAGCTCTCTGCAGAACTTTCCCCAAGCTCTCTGCAGAACTTCACCGAAGTTCTCTGAAGAACTTCACCTAAGTTCTTTGAAGAACATCTCCGAATTTCTCTGAAGAAGTTCCTTGAACTTTTATAAAGAGCGTCCCTGAATTTCTGTGAAGAACTTCCCTTGTAGTTCTCTGAAGAACTGCCCTGAAATTCCTCTGAAGAACTTTACTGAACTTCTCTGATGAAATTCCCTGAATTTCTCTGCAGAACTTCCCAGCAGTTCTCTGAAGTACTCTGAAGAACTTCCCTGAACTTGCATCACCTTCTCTGGAGAACTTCACTGTACTTCTCTAAACAACTTCCCTGATTGTTAATGAAGAACTTCCCTAAAGTTCGTCTGAAGAACTTCCCAGAAATAACTTTCCTGCAATTTCCTGAGGAATTTTTCCGACCTTCTCTGAAGAACTTTCCCAAAATTCTTTGCAGAACATCACCGAAGTTCTCTGAAGAACTTCACCTAAGTTCTCCGAAGAATATCTCCGAATTTCTCTGAAGACTTTTCTCTGAACTTCTATAAAGAACGTCCCTGAATGTCTGTGAATAACTTCCTTGCAGTTCCTCTGAAGAACTTCCTTGTAGCTCTCTGAAGAACTTCCCTGAAATTCGTCTGAAGAACTTCTCTTATTTTCCCGAACTTATCTGAAAAATTATCTGAAATTCTCTGAAGAACTTCCCAGAAATTCTCTTCAGAACTTAACCAAAGTTTCCTGTACAACTTCTCTGAAGTTATCTGCAGAACTTCACCAAAGTTTGCTGAAGAATTTCCCCCAAGTTCTCTGAAGAACATCTTCGAAGTTCTCTGAAGATATTCTCTGAACTTCTATAAAGAACTTTCCTTAAATTCTGTGAAGAACTTCCTTGACATTCTTCTGAAAAACTTTCTTGGCGTTTCTCTGAAGAACTTCCCGGAAATTCTTCTGAAGAACTTCTCTTATTTTCCCTGAAGAATTTTCCCGAACTTATCTGAAAAATTATTTGAAATTCTCTGAAGAACTTCCCAGAAATTCTCTACAGAACTCAACCAAAGTTTTCTGTGGAATTTCTCTGAAGTTTTCTGCAGAACTTGACCAGATTTTTTCTGAAGAATTTCCCCCAAGTTCTCTGAAGAACATCTTCGAAGTTCTCTGAAGATATTCTCTGAACTTCTATAAAGAACTTTCCTGAAATTCTGTGAAGAACTTCCTTGACATTCTTCTGAAAAACTTTCTTGGCGTTTCTCTGAAGAACTTCCCTGAAATTCGTCTGAAGAACTTCTCTTATTTTCCCTGAAGAATTTTCCCGAACTTATCTGAAAAATTATCTGAAATTCTCTGAAGAACTTCCCAGAAATTCTCTACAGAACTTATCCAAAGTTTTCTGCAGAACTTCACCAGAATTTTTCTGAAGAATTTCCCCCAAGTTCTCTGAAGAACATCTTCGAAGTTCTCTGAAGATATTCTCTGAACTTCTATAAAGAACTTCCCTGAAATTCTGTGCAGAACTTCCTTTACATTCTTTTGAAGAACTTCCTTGACTTTATTCTGAAAAAAATCCCTGTAGTTCTCTGAAGAACTGCCCAGATATTCCTCTTAAGAAATTCCTTGAAATTCCACTGGAGAACTTCCCTGAAATTCTCTGAAGAGCTTTCCAGAACCGCTCTGACCAATAATTTGTATTTCTCTGGAGAACTTCCCTGAGCTTCTCTGTAGAACGTCTCCGAAGTTCTCTGAAGAACTTCCCTGAACTTCTCTGAAGAACTTCCCTGAAGTACTCTGAAGAACATTTCTTATTAAGCTCCACGAACTTCTCTAAATAACTTCCCTGAATTTCAATGAAGTTCTTCCCTGAATTTTGATGAAGTTCTTCCCTGAATTTTAATGAAGAAATTCCATAAAGTTTCTCTGAATAACTTCCCTGACATAACTTTCCTGAAATTACTTGAAGAATTTTTTTGAACTTCTCTGAAGAATTATCTCTGAAGAATTATCTGAAGCTCTCTGAAGAACTTCCCCCAAGCTATCTGCAGAACTTCACCGAAGGTCTCTGAAGAACTTTACCTAAGTTCTTTGAAGAACATCACCGAATTTCTCTGAAGAACTTCTCTGAACTTTAATAAAGAATGTCCCTGAATTTCTGTGAAGAACTTCCCTGCAGTTCCTCTGAAGAACTCCCTTGTAGTTCTCTGAAGAACTTCCCTGAAATTCCTTTGAAGAACTTTTCTGAGCTTCTCTGATGAAATGGTATATATTTCTGTGAAGAACTTCCCTGACGTTGCCCTGCAGAACTTTCCTGTAGATCTCTGAAAAACTGCCCTGAAATTCCTCTGAAAAAATTCCATTTGAAAACTTCTTCGAAATCACTTTCCTGAAAATTCCGCAAAAGAAATTCCACTGGAGAGCTTCTTTGAAATTACTTTCCTGAAATTGTACTCCGAAGTTCTCTGGAGTACTCTGAAGAACTTCCCTGAACTTACTTACCTTCTCTGGAGAACTTCACTGTACTTCTCTAAAAAACTTCCCTGAATTTTAATGAAGAATTTCCCGAAAGTTCCTCTGAAGAACTTCCCTGAAATAACTTTCCTGAAATTCCCTGAAGATTTTTCCCGACCTTCTCTAAAGAATTATCTGTAGTTCTCTGAAGAACATCTCCGAACTTCTCTGCAGAACATCACTGAAGTTCTCTTAAGAACTTCACCTAAGTTCTCTGAAGAACATTTTCGAATTTCTCTGAAGACCTTTCTCCGAACTTCTATAGAGAACGTCCCTGAATTTTTTTGAATAACTTCCTTGCAGTTCCTCTGAAGAACTTCCTTGTAGCTCTCTGAAGAACATCCCTGAAATTCGTCTGAAGAACTTCTCTTATTTTCCCTGAAGAATTTTCCCGAACTTGTCTGAAAAATTATCTGAAATTCTCTGAAAAACTTCCCAGAAATTCTCTAACCAAAGTTTTCTGTAGAACTTCTCTGAAGATATCTGCAGAACTTCACCAAAGTTTTCTGAAAAATTTCCCCCAAGTTCTCTGAAGAACATCTTCGAAGTTCTCTGAAGATATTCTCTGAACTTCTATAAACAACTTCCCTGAAATTCTGTGAAGAACTTTCCTGACATTCTTCTGAAGAACTTCCCTGACGTTGTTCTGAAGAACTTCCCTGTAGTTCTCTGAAAAACTGCCCTGAAATTTCTCTGAAGACATTTCATGGAAAAATTCCCTGAAGTTGTCTGAAGAATTTTCCCAAACTTCTCTGAAGTATTATCTGAATTTCTCTAAAAAATTTGCATAAACTCCTCTCTAGAACTTCCCAGAACTTCTCTAAAGAACTTCCCTGAATTTTAATGGAGATTTTCCCTGAATTTTAATAAAGTACTTCGCTGAATTTTAATGAAGAACTTCCCTGACGTAACATTCCTGAAATTCCCTAAAGAATTTTCCTGAACTTCTCTGAAGAATTATCTAAAGTTCTCTGAAAAATTTTCCCCAAGCTCTCTGCAGAACTTCACCGAAGCTCTCTGAAGAACATTTCCGAATTTCTCTTAAGAACTTCCCTGAACCTTTATAAAGAACGTTCCTGAATTTCTGTGAAGAACTTCCCTGCAGTTCCTCTGAAGAACTCCCTTTTAGTTCTCTGAAGAACTTAACTGAAATTACTCTGAAGAACTTTTCTGAACTTCTCTGATAAAATTCCCTGAATTCCTGTTAAGAACTTCTCTGACGTTGCTATGAAGAACTTTCCTGTAGTTCTCTGAAAAGCTGCCCTGAAGATCCTCTAAAAAAATTCCATTGGAGAACTTCTCTGAAATCACTTTCCTGAAAATTCCTCAGAAAAAATTCCACTGGAGAACTTATTTGAAATTACTTTCCTGAAATTATCCTCCTCCGAAGTTCTCTGAAGAACTTCCCAGAAGTTCTCTGAAGTACTCTGAAGAACTTCCCTGAACTTGCATTACAATATACGAAATTAAAATAAACCTGTCATTTCAATTTCATTCAATTAAATTTTTCTGCTCTTAGAACCGGTACATATCAGTATTTTCTCTGAAGTACTTCTCTTAAGTACTTCCCTGAACGTTTCTGAAGAGCTTTCCTGAAATTCCTATAAAGAAATTCCCCGAAATTCCACTGGAGAACTTCACTGTACTTCTCTAAAGAACTTCCCTGAATTTTAATGAAGAACTTCCCTAAAGTTCCTCTGAAGAACTTCCGAATTCCTGAGAATTTCCTGAACTTCTGAAGAATTTGAGTTCTCTGAAGAACTTCCCCAAATTCTCTGAGAACTTCCCGGAAATTCCTAAGTCTGTAGAATCTCGATTTTCTGAAGAACTCCTGAACTCTAAAAACTCCGAATTCTAGCTTCAGTCTCTAACTTGCCTGAAAATCGTCTGAAGAACTTCTCTTATTTTCCCTGAAGAATTTTCCCGAACTTATCTGAAAAATTATCTGAAATTCTCTGAAGAACTTCCCTGAAATTCTCTACAGAATTTAACCAAAGTTTTCTGTAGAACTTCTCTGGAGTTATCTGCAGAACTTCACCAAAGTTTTCTGAAGAATTTCCCCCAAGTTCTCTGAAGAACATCTTCGAAGTTCTCTGGAGATGTTCTCTGAACTTCTATAAGAACTTCCTGAACTGTGAAGAACTCCCTGAATTCTCTGAAAAGCTCCGTTGAAGAACTTCCCGAATTTCTGAAATTCATTCTGAAGAATTTCTGAATTTCTCTGAATACGTTTCTCTGAACTTCCGAACTTCTCTGAAGCATCTTCCGAGAATTCGTCTAGAAGAACTTTTCTCTATAACTTCCTATTCCCTGAAGAATTTCTCCAGAACTTATCTGAAAAATTATCTGAAATTCTCTGAAGAACTTCCCAGAAATTCTCTACAGAACTTAACCAAAGTTTTCTGTAGAATTTCTCTGAAGTTATCTGCAGAACTTCACCAAAGTTTTCTGAAAAATTTCCCCTGATTTCTCTGACGAATATCTTCGAAGTTCTTTGAAGATATTCTCTAAACTTCTATAAAGAACTTCCCTGACAATCTTCTGAAGAACTTCCTTGACGTTACTCTGAAGAACTTCTCTAATGAAGTTCAACGAGTTTCTCTAAATCACTTCCATTAACGCCTTTGAAAAATTTCTCTGAAGAATTTCCTTGAAACAGTAATCGGGATTTTCATAACCTAAAACCTTCAGCAGATAAGCTTCAATTTCCAAGCCTTTTCCAAGCAGGCTTTCTACGATGTTTTCCAGACTTTGCAAGTTTCTCTGAATATTGTGGAACTTGTGTGTAGCCCAACATTTGGCGAACACACAGATTTCCACACTCTACAAACTGATTGATCGCTTGCGAAAAAAAAAGTTCGGAATTTTCCCACCGCTGGACACACCCGTCGTCAGCAACTTGACAGAGACGGCCAATTTGTCGACAGGTCATCCCTCTTCTCTGGTAGGTACATAGGTACATAGTATGAAAATAGCAAAGCAAGCGCTGCCAACTGGATTACGACGAGTCTTTGCTTGCCGGGCCGTTCTTTTCATGGCCTGTTACAATGTTGCGTTTAGCCAATGGCCATAAACAAATTCGCACACGATCCGCACGCGTGTCGTCGTCTAGCGTTGCCGACGTCCGTGCACCCAAAAATCCCACGACTAGACTAATTAATTTAGGAAATTTTAAATTCACACCCGGGCTCTTCGCGAGTTGGCTGCTGCTGCATGGTCCGATTATTTTCAATTGGGACTAAAGCCATATGTTTGGATTGGTGGTGTATAGATTTTGCACATCGCATACCAGGCGGCGGCGTATTATTCAATTAAGCAGATCTTGGTGCAACGTCAGCAGCTCATCGGATGGACGGAGTGGAGCAATCGAAAAAGATCGAGAACGCTGTTCGTGTTTTGATGGATGAAGTTTCACTTTTTCGCTCGCGTAGGTCTCTAATCTGGGGCTTCTCTGCTATGGTGTAATGGAGTGGAAAGTCCCTGACGATCGCGTCGATGCCGATGCTGCTGATGCTGCTGCTGCTGATGATGATGACGGTGATGAACGTTGGAGGAAATGCTTAATTTGCTCTCCGGGGTGTTTGGTTATATGTTCTGGCGGGGAGAGATAGGGGGAGATAGACACAAAGAGAAAGAGTATCGTCCCACAGATTGCCGGAGCAAGGTTCAATTCGGATGTACCGATTCATGGGTGGATACGGCTGGAGAAGGCCGTGAGCGAAAGTAGATGAAGCCGTGATGAAATTGAATTTTTTGCTTTTCTAGGTTGAAAGTGAAGGTGATCAGAATTCGAAGTTATATGATTGATCATCGCTCGCCATTCGTCTTGTTTGTGTATCGCTTTTCTTTTGCCGTTTAATGATCATCGTTGATAATTGATCGTTCGAAAATTCTATCTTAGTTATTTCTTTTCGGAATTGATTATTCATTTGAAATGTAAATTTATTGTCCATTACAAGATCATTGCACCTTGAGCATGCATGAGCATGATTGACCGCCCGATGTTGCTTCTTCGTTATTGCCAGATCAGCTGTTATTACACAGAGAACCAACAGATGATGCTTGGGACTAACATACATCTTCAATGTGTTAAAATTGGTGATCTCAAACTAAGGCAATACCGGCGCTCGAATGCTGGTCAAGTAAGGAAAGGGTAGGAATATGTTGACACGATACTCGCTTTATTGGAAGCCACGGAATCCACTGCACTTCCACGAGAAATCTCTGGGATTTTGGATAAGTGGATTGGGTAGCAGCAGGGTTCGTTTTGGTTAACGATAAGCTGTCAAGTTGAATATTTGAAAATGAGGAGTGATTTCCGATTTGAACCGATTTAAACCAACAGCAAGGATGCTATTGGGGCCACTCACAGAGTGTGATAGTGGTATTTCATAAGGAAAACAAGGCAATTCATCTCAACGCCTGAGAGCCAACTTGGACCGATCTACACCAACAGTACGGATGCCGCTGGAGTCGCTTACAAAATGGGACAGTGGTTTATTTGCGAACCACGACTTCTCATGCTCACTCAATCATTCGCGTAACGAACAATAGGCAACCGAAACAATAGACAAAACGCTACGATCGATAACAAAATATTACGGAACAACGTATAGACACAACCGATTCAACCGATTCAACTGATGGTCAGGTTTGTCAGGTTAAAAATGGACATATAGATACAACGGGTAACAATTACCTGTCTTGCTCCACGACCTTGAGAGTATTTACTACCTCACGAGTCGCCTGTACCCACCACTACTTTAAAAGTTTTGAAAAATAGAGAGATATTAGATATTGCCTTCAAAATTTGGTAGAAATAAACTATCTGTTGCCTGAAAAGAAACAAAATTAAGAACAAAGATATAAGTAGAATCCTTGTAGTCCCCCGGATGTTCGAAGAGCATAGTCATTTCTATGAAAAGATACTAAGAGTTATTGTTGCGGGTTGTCAATGGTTGATTACAACTATGTGGGCACCATTGGCTGAAATGAGCATTGAATGAGAATAGTGAGAACATTTCATTGAACAAACGACTACAATACTCAGTTGTTTATATGCTGAAGCTCATTCGAGCTGATGAACTTAGTCGATGAATCAACCCTCTTAGATTTATGACGCTATTATGATAAATTTACAAGCTCACAGCTGCATGATAGTTTGTGATTTGAAAAGTGTCCAGATTCATAAACAAAAAGTCCGGGTACCGACGCAACACGGCATAGGTCTACGCTCCATACAAAATTTATATGATGAATTAATATATTTGAACGGGTAATATTCTTGTGATTTTCAAGTTATAGATGCAAAGTCCCGTGGGTAAATTGGTTGAGAAGAGCAAGGCTTACTATGTGGGGGTCTAAATAATTCAGGATCGACTCAGTAGGTGGCGCTAGATGGGATGAAAAATGTTTGTATTTATTAGTTCCGACATGAAATATCTCGAAATCTTGGCCATATGGAAAGGTACTGATTTCAACAATGTTGTTCAGTAGGTCAAGGCCGTTCGGTTGATAGATAGTAGCCCTGAACGGGGGCTATTGTTCATATAAATATCTTGTACAAGCCGTATTTTGAGATACTGGCCATCTAGGAAGATGTTGTCTTCGACAAAATTGTTCTTTTGACTTCTGTTGCGTAAAAAGTTAGAAATACTGTCCAACAGCCGGCAATATGGATGTTTTTGGATTAGGAACGGTCAAATAAGGTTACAAATCGATGTATGATGTCGTATCCTAATCCAAGATGGCGGTTTCTGCTACGAAAAAAGGGAGAAATACTGCGTATAATGGCTGGAAATCGATGTCTGACGCCATTTTTGAACCCAGGAAGTCGGCTTCTGACTTGGGTAAAATGAGAAGTACTGTTAAATACACTGCAATATGGATATTTTTGGAACGCAGACGACGGCTTGATGGTGAAAATCGATGTCCAACGCCATTTAGGAGTCCAAAATGCCTATAGGGCTATAGTTTTGTGAAGAGTGGGAAATAAAATAAGGTTTTTTTTTCACGGTTTTTTTCGGCGATATCTCCTGAACGGAACAACTTATCGACCTAATTCAAATCACATTTTACGTTTTGGGGCAAAGTAATCATATGGCAGTTTTTCAAAAAATTCACAATTTTTGGTGTTAATACTCAAAATTTTAAAAACTGCATTTTGACCATTGCATGGAAAGGTAATGCATACAAACAAAATTGAAGCAATATAAAATGTATAAGCATGTGAATTGATCAACGCTATTTAGTCTTTTTTACACGGTTCCATACTAAAAGTGGAACGTATCCCCCGCAGTGGTGGCACGGGGACTGGATTTCTACATTTTTTTTGGTAACATTTGACACTTTTCATAATGACCAAAGTGAACACACGGAATTAAAAAAAAAATTACATTTGAAAATGTCATGACATTCTGCAAAAATAAAATCATCCCGAGCAGAAATTTACACACAAGTGCACCAAACTTTTTCCTTACCGTGAATTTTCAAGGCACAGTACAATCGTATTTCTTCTTCTCGCGTTATATTTTTCGTAACAATTGCATCACGTTCTTTTGCTGGTGTCTTTTCATCACTGCACATTATACAAACCAACACATACATATCACCAAACCACGCTCTGGACGAATGACCACCGCGTTGAAGTCCAGTAAAAACAACAAACAAGAAGAAGAAGTACCCCGCACATTTTCAACCGTTGTTTATCCAACAACAAAAATACCTACGTACTGTCCCCAATCCTCTGAGAAAGAAAACATAAATTTAAACTAATAATACTCCATCGTTGCCATTGGATTTGATGCGGTTTTTTTGCAATAGATCACAAAATTATCCTAGTTTGAGGATCTGCACTGGTTATTCCGAAAGTATCGAAGTTTCTGAATTCCAAGTGAGAGTACTGGGTAAGTACTTCAGGGATGTTGGAAAATATTTTTAGATGCGAAACATGGCAGTTGCGGCATATCAAACTTCATTATTTTGCAAAACGAGGTAATCAGAAGATCATTTTGAGCATTTCATGACCATACTGGCCACTTAGGGAGACTCCTGCGAGATCCAAGTTCCTCCGGAAATTGGCCATATTCAAATGTTTTCAAAACCTGGCTTTACGAAACATCAAACTGTATGATTTTGAAAAAATAGGTCTGCGGAGGACATTTTGAGGATTCCTGACCATACTGGCCCCTCTAGCCCTGCAGGATCCGAGTTCCTCCGAAAAAGTGGCCATATTCAAATCGTAACTAAAAGCTGGCTTGCGATATATCAAACTTCATGATTTTGCAAACTTAGTCTTCAGAGGACAACCAAAGCATTTTCCAGGGAACTTTATCGTTCTGCTTATGCTCGTAGGATAGATTGAACAAAGAAGACTTCCCCTTACTTTTATAATCCATGCGTCCTCTTCATGCCCTTTTTCTGAATTCCGTTACGCTTTGATGCACTAAAATGTGCGTTTCTTTACCAGCTCGACTGTATCCTTTTATTAAAATGGTTAAGTTGAGGCATGTACCACTAGCCAAGGCAAGCATAGAGCTAATGTCAAAACAGCTATTGTGGTTTCACGGTTGAAAAAAGACAACTGTTTTGGTTTTTGTTGTGTTCTATAGTGTGAATTATGTTTGTGCAAAATTTTGAGTGACTCGAAAACCGATACTTCAAGCATAACGGATCCAGATTCAGCCTGGGAGGAAAAGGATATTGATCTAAAGACAAAGTTTTGCAAACTCATGCAGTTTGATATGTCACAAGCCAGGTGTTGGTAACGATTTCAATATGACTACTTTCCCGGAGGAACTCAAATCCCGCAGCACCTCCCTGAGTGACCAGTATGGCCAGACACCCTCAGAATGTCCTCTGAAGACAAAGTTTTGCAAAATCATGAAGTTTGTTGTGTCGCAAGCCAGGTTTTGGAAAAGATTTGGATATGGCCACTTTTTCGGAGGAATTTGGATCCCGCAGGCCCTCCCTGAGTGGCCAGTTTGGCCAGGAATCCTCAGGATGTTCTCCAAAGACCTAGTTTTGCTAAATCATAAAGTTTGATATGTCGCAAGCTAGGGTATAGTAATTGGTTGTGACCACTTTCGCGGAGGAACTCAAAATCCTGCAGGGCCACCTTAAGTGGCTAGTATAGTCAGATACCATAAGAACGTCTTCCAAAGACAAAGTTTAGCAAAATCAAGGAGTTTGATGTGTTGCAAGCCAGGTTTTGGTAAAGATTCGAATATGGCCACTTTTCCGGAGGAACTCGCATCCAACAGGGCCTCTTTAAGTGACCAGTATGGTCAGAAATCCTCAGAATGTCCTCCTCAGACCTATTTTTGCAAAATCATGAAGATCGATATGTGGCAAGCCAGGTTTTGGGAAAAAATTGAATATGGCTACTTTTCCGAAGGAACTCCGATCTCGTAGGACCTCCCTAACCGGCCAGTATGATCAGACATCCTCAGAATATCCTCTCAAGACAAAGTTTTGCAAACTCATGAAGTTTGATGTGTCACAAGCCAGGTTTTGGTAACGATTTGAATATGGCCACTTTCCCAGAGGAACTCGGATCCCGCAGGGCCTCCCTATGGTGCCAGTGTGGTCAGACACTTTCAGAATGTCCTCCGCAGACCTATTTTTGCAAAATCACAAAGATCGATCTGTAACAAGCCAGGTTTTGGAAAATATTTGAATATGGCCACTATTCCGGTGGAACTCGGATCCCGCAGAGCCTTTTCTAGTGGCCAGTATGGTCAGGAATCCTAAGAATGTCATCCGCAGACCTATTTTTACAAAATCATAAAGTTTGATATGATATGTATGGTCAGAAATGAAGTTTGATATGCCGCATGCCATGTCTCATGTCCATGAGACAATTTTGAGAAAGTGGTTGAGTTCCTGAATCCAAAGTTGCTAAAAGATTTCTAATCGGTTGGATAGTTCCATAGTTATGGTCATTTTAGTTTCCGTGTTAAAAATGTTTTCTGTCGGCCTTTTGCGTAATAAAATAAATAAGAAACCCCCCCTTGCTTTGCACTCATTATTTCCCTCCTACAGAGTTTCAACATCCTACTATGAAAACATAATGAAATCTCATGTATTGTAATCGAAAAAGGCGAATTTGTTCTCTGTTGGATACATAACGGTTAAAAAATAAGCTGTGAAGAGAGTTTTCGATAGTTCCCAGTTGGTTCGTTTGCTGAAAAGAAATGTCTTCTACATTTTCTTTTCTAAATGTCATGACATTTTTTTACATTAATATAAGCGAGAGAAAGGGGAATATTACCAAAAGAAAGCGAAAAAATAAATGTTTTGTGTTTCATACGACACCGCACACATTGTCTTATAGCAGAAAGCAAAATAAAAGAATACGGGATTGTTGTTTTGAGATGCTCAAGAACGGAAAAAGTCGATTTTATCGAGCCAAAATCCCTCAAACTGCTCTGAACTGCGTCCTATCGAAAAATACTGGGCAATGATCAAGCGGCATCTTTAAAAAGATGAAAGAGGAGCAGGTCTGTTGACTGCGTAAATTTGATCGCAGCCAACGACAAGTTACGGAGAAAGTTGCAGAATCTATGGAGGTATTCGAGAAAAGTTCGAGCTTTCTTCAGAAATGAGAAGTAAATATTCAAACTCACGTGAACTCGGTCATATTTATGTTGATTTTCATTTATATAAAGCAAACTTATGAATTTGCTCGAAAATGAATATTTTCCTTTGCGAAACAGGTGTCCACTTTCTTTAAAGAACAGCCTTTAGTTTTTTTACGAACGTATCCCGTAGAGACTTCCGTTTCTCTTTGATAGCATCCGCAAAAATCTAAACTAAATAGGCTGGTTATGTCGTTAAAAGTCGGCCGATCGCCCGATCAACACCGTTCTCAAAAACAAATCTATTTACTCAGTAAGAAAAGTTACACAACGCCTCGTTAAAATTTTCATCAACCGTACAAAAATGCCAAACGATTTACCGATTTAACCAGCTTTATGAGTTCTCCGCAATAGAAATTGTATTAAAGTTTTGCCAAGTACAATGACAATTTCGTCTTCACCAAACACTAAAGTTTCAGGCTCAAATCTTTTCTTGTTCCATAGTACAACAGCAAGACATCAACATCAAAGACGAAAACGAACTTATTCAAACATCATGTTCCTGTCAACGGTGGTGTGCGGCGGATATCTTTATATCATCAAAAACGTGACGAATCCATGTCTAGATTGCCTCTATTCTACTCACGCTGTGTACGTGTAGTCAAACCGAAAAAAAAAGAAAAACAAAAACACTCATTGATAAGATTATACGCCCCTGCCGAACAATCATGTTTACACTAGCAAAATAAAAATCAAGGTTGACCACTCGAACTACACACTGCATCTCTCCAGAAAAGCGAGTTAATCACGTTTCCGGTGGTCGGAAAAGATTTCATAACTTAACATAGTTTGCGGTCTTAAAGTGCCAACACGGTGACACACACGTTTCACTCGATTGTGCAGTTTTGCCTGTGGACCTATTCACACTTGTCTTGCCTATTTGATTTGGTACACTTGTCCGGTCATTTGAGGGAACTGAAGAAGTGCGCTCGTTTCATGAATCATTTGTTTCCAGTAATTCGCTAATGTGATTCACTGCTCCAATTGAGGCGACTGGAACTGTAGATTTTTCTTCTTCTTTTAAATGGAATCATAATAGGCCTCAACACACACATTCTGCAAACGAAAACTCTCCGAAATAGAAAGTGATTCAATCGAATTAACACAGATTGAACTGTTAACCTTTAAAGATCGAAATGACTGTCCATTTTTACAACGATGGGGGTTTCTCGATCGATTTTGATTAGCACTTGTAATCGACAATGTTCGCCTCAGGAGAAAGTCAGACACTGAAAGGTCATAACTCAATTTAGTCCCCCAACCTATCAGCGATCGAGCGGATTCTGAGTTCGGATCCCAGTGAGCCATGGCCATCGAAGACTCCCTCTAAGAGTTGCAGCGGCCTTTCTAGTACACGGAAAGAGGCGAAGACGACAGGGGAGAAGCTCATCGGAATCATGCACCATGAAAGTGACTAATTTTCCGGTTTCACTTTTCTTTCCAAAGGTGACCAAAGGTGGTGGAGGTGGTGGTGGTAGCGGAGTTGGTTGGTAGCGATGGTCACACTCTTGGACGATGACTGGGGCTTTCACTGTACGTGCTCTGGTGACTGCTGCGGTTGTCTTATTATTATTCATGCTTTTAGTTTTATGCTTGTTTGCATGCATGGGTGTATTTATATGGCTCGCGACCTACTCTCCGTATATGGAGCTACACGAGCGATCAATTCAAGTCCGAGGGTCATTTTGAAGAGATACACCTCTACGGTATAATTTTTCAAGGGAAAGGCTGGCTGTATCTTGCAATACAAGAACGATTATCGAATGGGTTTGTCTCATTGCGACATTCAACGCGGAGTGTCATTGAACTGCAAGGTAGTGAGCTTTGTTTTTTTGGAATATGCAATGGTTTGTTTAGCACGAGCCTTTGCTTGATTTGCGAAGAACTTATTCTTATAATATGATTCGGTAGACTTGCTACTTTCTAGTTGTGGGGCCCGTACACGAATGGAGACATGCCAATTTAGCGTTATCTCTTGCTCATTTAAATTTTCTTCATCATTACGATACCAAGGTTATACATCCTTACTGTAGTGACAATTCTGACTAACAAGAACACTGTACAAGCCAATGAACGTTATTCTACGCTTTGGCATTGGTAGTATGTTAATTTAAACATGTGTTTGTATTCACATTAATTCATATTGTTTCTCTAAACATTTTGATTCCCTTAAAAATGAGAAAACATCTTCAACATGCCTCAACCAAAACGTGTTCAACAAATTAATTGTCAAATCAGATAATCGATTTCTGCTTGCATTAATCACGGCTGGTAGTAGGTCTTTTTTTAGAGACACTTGGTCACTATTTTAATAATAGTCTCTAAAAAGTCTCTCTTTTTAATGATAGTCTAAAATCTTATGTCCCTTTTTTGGCCTTGCACTACTTCTTTGTTTTCTATACTGGGGTGCAGTTAAAAAAAACCTGTTGCGACCGTCACGAAAGGCGGTCAGGTTCTTAGCGTTAGTATCGCAGTCGTTTTTTCAAACATTTTCAAAACGTTGCCGATCGATCAAGTACCACGCGTCGATTCCAATATTTAAACTTTTGATTATTAATAATAAACAATTGAAAATAACGCAAATATAAGGTGATGTCTTAAAATTTCGTTTTGCAGAGAGCATTTACTAAATGCCTAGTATTTTCCTATCACAGACTTCAAGCGTAAGTAAGGGAGTAAACGAATATAAAAAGGGTACATCTTCGCAAAACGCTCCACTCGCTCGGCAGTTTTGAAGCTGTTCAGAGCGGCAATGAGCCAGTAATGTGGTAGCTGGCGGTGACAATTACCCTGGCGAGCAACCATTGGGCAGGTAGCTGATGGCTTTATCGTTTTTTGCTGTGCAACCATTGCTAAGCATCAATTAATTATGCAGTCGTGTGATTGGCAGTCGGTTAACTAAACCAGTGACAAATGTTTGGCGCAACCACGAACGAAATAAGTGTGAACTACCTGCAGCCGTTTTTAGGTTGCGTGGGTGAGTGGTATGATCGGTATAAGCCCAGCCATTAGCATGAGAGGCCTGATTCGTCAACACAAACGAGACTATGATGTAGAAGGAGATGTTCGCTCATCACCATGCGGCACCAAGAGTGAACAACAATGTTTTTGGCTAGAATATGAAAGATGCTGAAGAAAATGTTGAAAGGTCCGTCAGGTGCGGCAGGTAGGAAAATTAACAGATGTTTTGAAAATTGAGCGAAAGGGCATGTATCCAATGGTACTCGAACCATGGACGTCAATCTTTGCCTAACATCCCACTGCGGGGTAGGTTGTAGCGACGGAACAAGTCCGCCACTTCAACAGGCAAGAATTGACGCATGGAAAGACGCTCATGTACCACTGTGGCTTGTATAGTTTATTCTTAGCGATCTATTGTGTGCACTCTGTTTACTGATGCGCACATGGGAGGAAGGAACTCTCTCCTTTTTTGGAACATTAGTGATCGTCGGTCGTTGCGAATCAAAACAAACCCAAAAAAGGAGGTTCATCTCCCAACGCGCGTCCGGTAAACAGAGTACACACAATAAACACGAAGCCACAGTGGTATGAGCCTGTCTTCCCATGCGTCAATTTTTGCCTGTTAATGCGGATCTACAATACCACGGTGAAGGCCAGGTATGATTCGCCATTGGATACATGCCCGCTCGCTCGATTTTCCGAAAACTGACGATGGTATGTTCCTGCCTGCCACCTCCTCAGCGCGTGCATCTTCGCATCTTTCGTGCACAACAAGCTATGGTTTGTTCACTCTTTGGTGCCGCAGCAGGCAACTCCTATCGTAAATCGTACTCCTCGCACGGAGAATACATAACATAACAATTAATGTATGCAAACAGACTAGTCAAGTATTAGTACACGACACTGAAAAATTCTGCGCTTTTAGACGAAATACGCGTATCTGTCAAGAGAAGTAATAAAGGTAGTTGGAATTGAATGGAAATTATGAACTTTTCTTTTCATTTTCTACAAACAGACTCATTTTTGAACATCTCAGACCCCACCCCCAGGGAGACTTTTCTCGATATATATTTTTGAACTTTTGTATGGAGCGTAGACTTTGCTCAAACTCCACCCTCCTCTAGAAAAGTCTACGTAGTTTATCAATTATCTGCTAACAACTGTTGCAAATATGATGCCAGTATTCCTGGCTAACGATTTGTTGCACAAGATAAGTAAAGATGTGAAGATCGATCAAACATGGGCCAACTTTTTAGGACGACCAGTTTGATTTTCCCAGCTGAAGAGTTTGTTTGTATAGAAATTTATCTAACATACCGTTACAAATTATTGTCAATTTGAAGCCAGCGGTGGCAAAAAACTGTTTTACTTTCCCAAGCAGGAATTTTTTGCTATAGATATTGTCAGCATGACGCATTACTTTTGCTACCAGTAACCACCAATGTTTGACTTAAAGCGTTGTCCCGGGCGGTATAACACACC